>JAXGGA010001177.1:0-166027 GCA_038373865.1 Uloborus plumipes
AAGTTTGTCTTGCGAAGAAAAAGATTCATAAAGTTCGCCAATTTGGCTAGAAAAAAGGCTCTTGGAAAAAAAAGAAAAGAGTATATTCGCTGACTAAAGAATATTTTCACATGGTTGTGAGGAAGATTAAACAAAAAAAATAATGTTTTTTTTCTCTCTCTCTTTGACCAAGACGTTTTCTGTTTTTGACAACTATTTCACCTCTGGTGGATCTGCTTAATTCATAAAGAGCCAAATCTTGCAACTTAAAACAAATACCGAAATGAAGATTCGCGCTCACTACGGAAGAATTTTTTTGTTTTGTAACATTGTAACTTTTCAGCTTGAAAAGATCTTCGGTTGCTTGACTTGTTTGTCTCAGAAAGTATTTCCTGCGGAAGAGCTCTCCGGAAATGGAATATATTTGTCGTGGTTGATTTTTCATAAATATTTAATAATAGAAATTAATAAAAAGTTTTGAAATTCGCACGATAATGTAAGTACATGAAATGTTTGCAATTGTTTGATTGTCTCTTATTTGCTGTCAACTTGATTATTGTTACTTTAAGCAATCAAATATTTAAATGTTTCTTTCTGTTTTAAATAAAGAAACTAAATCAAACATTTTAACAAATGATAAGCATTTGTAGGTAGTTTCAACACAAATGTATTACATTTCATTTAATTTGTAGGGCGAAAATATATGTTCCTAATAGTTCCTCGTTTTTTTATGTGTTTTTGCAGTTTTTCCCTTTCTTTAAAGAACTTTTTCAGGACAAATTCCTTTGGTTTTGTGCTGTAACCGAGTGCTGGGCCAAAAATAGGCCAGTTTACCGACATCTCAGTACTCCACTCATTGTTCAAGACAACGAATTTTTTTATAAATGGAATAAGCGAAAAAAAATATCTACACATATTGGAATCATTACCAATTGCTTTTTTCTTAATATGCAATTGTATTCTATGCAGGAGGTAAACAAAAAAAAAAAAACCGCGATTAAGGAAATCAATACAGTAAAAAGGGATGGAACTTCTTTTTCCAGATCATATGTAAGTGTTGTGCAACTTACCTTCAGCTAAGAACAGTCCAAGCGATCCCTAACATGAATATCCATTCATACACTGATAAAAAAAAACTTTTAAAGAACATTCCTGTTTATTTTAAATGGTTTGTAAACTTGGATTGTAATTTTTTAAATCATAGTGCTTCACATTCAAGTGTTTTGGCAGCCCACTAAGGGCATGATTGATATTTTTTATTTTAGGGGGTACTTTTTTTTTCTTGTAGGGTCGTAGGGCTCTTATTCTTGGGGTTTGTAGGGCTAGACTCTTTATTATTAATGAACAAAAAGCTTCAGTATTATTTATTATCGGCCCAATTGTAACTTAAAAAGATGCTTTTTAATTTATTACATATGGATTTGGCAAAAATCTGAAGTTTGCTGCATTTTTTACTTAGAATGGCCGGGATTCGATATGTCATCATTGCTGGTGCTGGATTTCTGGGAGGAATATTGTACAGAGACAAGGTCGGAAATACATTGTCTGCTGCAAGATCTCTATCTCCTGCAAATATAGATGTTCCTGCTGCAATGGACATTGATGAAAGAGGTGATCACGTTATCGAAACTATGAAATTCGGTTTTCCCAGTTACGAAAGTATCCGCTCTCGAAAAAGTTACGTGATATCTTACGACCGAAGAAACAGAGTGCCCAATTGGGTGCTAGAAAGACTGACTCCCAATCACGTGGCCTACAACGAAAATGTGTCTAGGTCGAAAACTGAATTTTTTGAAGACGATTCAATTCATCCCTATTTTCGTTCCACAAATAGGGATTACAAAGGAAGTGGCTACGATCGGGGACATCTCGCTGCTGCTGGCAACCATAGAAGTTTTCAAGAGTTCTTAGATGATACTTTTGTCTTGAGCAACATTGCTCCTCAAGTAATTCAAACTTTATGTATCTTTAGCTATGTGTTTCTTTGAAATAAGTGTTAACTCATTTGCATGATAAGTTTTTTTGGCATTATAATTTTTTCATTAATTGGTTTACTCACCCAAACACTAAACCTCTTACAAAACCATCTCCAATGGAAATCGCAATTTTTTTTGTGTTAAAGGTCTGTTTATAAAATAAATATTTGGTGAAGATTTCATGTTTGCTACAAAATGTTTTAGGAAATGTTACAGAGCCAAATATTTCCTTATTTTCTCAACAGACATATTCAGCACTAGATATATAAGACTAGCATATTTTCTTGCAATTGAAAGTTGGAATCATGTAAAGTTTTATGTTTTTGAACTAAAAAATGATTAAAAGCAAGATGGTATTCAGAAATCTCTATCCTCCATGTTTATAGAATGTAGAATTCTATTAACTTTATCATTTTTTAAAAAGTTTGTAGAAGCGACACATACATACTCTAATTTTACTGTTTCTCTGTGGCAGAAAGCTGCCAACACCGCGACATTGTCGCAGAATCGGGGAGACAGTGTGCAGCAATATTTTTGTGATTGGGAGGGAAAAAAAGGCTAGAAAAAAAAATGTAAAACAGCCACCAGAAAAAACCTATGAATCTATAGTATTAATGTTAACATTTTTTAAAATATAAACACCTAGTGTAACTGTAAGAGGGTTGCATATATTTATTATTGAAGAATATTCTAGTGTTACGGAAAGAAATTGGTGCTAGAAAATTTGTCGCAGAAAGCTGAAAAAAATTCTGCCACAGGGCTGTGTTTTAATCTTACATGTGGAGTGAAGTTTTTCTTCAACTTTTTTTTTTGTCTATGAGTAGTAGTGAAGGCTGTATTGTTTTTTTTTTCTTTTATTCTATAAGTAAGTTTTTTTGCTTACTCATTCTGGTAAGTATTTATTTTTTTCAACTTCTCATTTTGTTGGATGAATTCATCGTCAAAATTTAGTGGAGTGCCGAGTATATACCGAGTTCCCTGTACAGCACTGTTATCTATACCAAGCAAACTATTTGGGTTTAGTATCACTTTGCATAATTTAATCTATCAATTAAACTTCATGACTTCTGTTATAAGTTTAAATGCCAAAACAAGCTTCAAATTCATAATTTGTTTTTGATCAGTATAAACTTAAAAGATTTCAGTATATATGCTCTTTTTTAGTTGTGTTTTTTCCTTACAAAATATTCCTGTATTACAAATTATAATCCTAAATAATGTAATGAATGTGTGTTACTTTTTGCCCCTAGGTTGGAAAAGGCTTTAACAGGGACATTTGGAACAAGCTAGAAAAATATGTTCGCAGCCTTGTGAAAAAGTATAGACAAGTTTATGTTTGTTCTGGACCCTTGTACTTACCAAGGTTTGTCATTTTTCTAAATATTTTTGTCCAAGTAAGAACAAATCAATACAGTTGACACTAATCTATCCAATTATTCTCTCCAAAACTTTGAAAGAAAAAACTTGCTCATTCTTTTCAATTTTTTTTTTTTTTTTTAAGAAAATAAGAGAAATAAGCGTGTTTAAACACATTATTCGGGATGACTTTGGCACAGGGTTCCAAAATATTATGGTATTTTGATTGAAATGTTTATCTATAAATTTTAGAAAATTTTACTTCCAATTTTTTTCGATTTTAGTTAGCTTCTTTTCTTGTTATTCCTTTGTCATCTACTTTTACCAAGTTATTTATTTATGCATTACTCAGCACAGTCATAAGACATTTTTCTTTTATCTGATCAAGGTTTCAAAGTTAAACATGCACTTTTAATTCACCATATCAAAATTGTTTCATTACTTATTCTTTTATAAATATAAAATATAGAGATTAATATTCTATTACTTCATTATATAAATGATGTATTAATACATAGTATAAATTTAGTACATTACTTTTTGGTTGTTTTTAATAACAAACTTGCAATATTAACACAATAAATGTAATTTTTGTATTCAAAATACAGTGAAACCTGTGTATAACGATACTTTTCATAACGATAAACCTGCCTATTACGATATTTTGGTTTGGTCCCAGCCAACTTCCCATCTACTCAATGCAAAACTGTCTATAATGATAATCTGTCTATAACGATATTTTTTCTCGGTCCCTTGAGTATCGTTATACACAGGTTTCACTGTATCATAGATTGAAAAAATAAAAGTTAAAAATATCACGATATTTTCAAAATAAATATTGAACATATATTATGACTGATATTTTTTAGGAAACCCTGTTTTGAAATATACAGAGTGAAGTTGCTCACTTTTATGAAATTGTTAATTTATATTATTTCTAAAGCTTTACAACAAATGTTAGGGTACATACATTTGTTGTGAAGCTTAAATATCTTTTATTCAGTCAGGCAGGGATCCAAAAGGAAGTTGTGGAGGTTATGTAAACCTTGCTGTAAGTTGACATGCCACTTTACCCACAATTTGTGCACTTATATTTGGAAAAATTCGCTCCAAACTGCTTATTTATGCCCAACTATGGCCCCCCACCAAAACCAGAAGCTGGATGTGCCTTTGTATTGTGTGCAGTTCTTCTAGCTTAATGAAAAAAGAAAGTTTTCAATCTTCAGGAAGTTACAAACTCATAAGATTTGGTTGGATAATCAAAGCTGTACTGTCTTTGTCAATTGAATAAAATCTTTGATCACATCAAACCTTTTCTATCCCAACTCATAACCATTCTTACCCATAATTGGCAAAAAAGAATAGAGTGCTACATTTCTTTGTTTTCAACGGCTTTTTAAATACAGATTATCATTGGGTATTGTGCATGTATATTATTTCCTTTTAATGGAATTTTTTTGTTAGGGATATGATGACTATTCAGTCACTATTAAGTATGTGTCCTATTTACTACTCCTACCCAATATTCAGTAGGTCAAATAGTGAATGCTGACCATTCTGTCAAATGCATATAGCCTTTTAACGAAGTTCACGTGGAATGAAAATGCATGTAAAATATGATTTTCTAATGCAAAATTGTATTTAGCAGCTTACTTATAAAGTGTATAAATTTTCAACTTTTAAGAACCATGTACACAGATATATCATAAGTATCAAGAAATTAATTCAAATCAAAACTTTCTCATCGGCATTAAATGTTCTGTCATATGTTATAGAGGAGTATGATACTTAATTGTGAATGGTAATTTTATTTGATCTGTCTTAATTTGGAAAAATTTCCTTGCATATTTTTAATCTATAGTGTGTACTAGGGATGCACCGATAAGCAGATTGGCCGATTACCGATTAATCGGCTTTTGAAAATTGGCCGATTAATCGGCCGAGCCGATTAATGATAAGGATGATTGTTTTTCTGCTACTAATTTTACAATCACTGTTTTTTCTCTCTTATACAATTCCAAGTTTAGAAATAGTAAGTAATTTATTTCTGAAAGATTTTTTTTTTTTCCATTTTCCTAGTTTTTCCAAAATAATTTCAATATTTTATTAAATTTCTTGGAATCAATTTTTATATTATTCCCAATAATATTATTAACACATTATTAGATATGTTAATTGGACATAAAAATCCAAAAAGGGGGGGGGGAGTCTGTGGTGAGCACTCCAATTTAGGAGTACTTTTAATTCATATTTTTTAATAATTAGTAACAATTTAATTCAATACTTTTATTCTTTGAAAATTAGAGGGAATATAAAAGCACTGTACTAAAGAGAAAACTATCGCCACAAGAAAAATTTTACAACATTGTCTGTGTATATATATTCAAAGTAGGTGAATTAATTAAAAGAAAACTTTAAATCAACTGTGAGGATTATTGTAAAAAAATTATTCATCATAGTTTCTTAGTGAAGGTATACTTTAAAGAATAATATTTTAAAAATATTTTTTTGGCCGATTAATCGGCAAGATTTTGCCGATTATTAATAATCGGCAAAGTGGCCGATTATGGCCGATTAATCGGTACTGCCGATTAATCGGTGCATCCCTAGTGTGTACTATACAAAAAGGTTTTTAACTGCATCTTCCAAAAAATAAAATTAGTTAGTTAAAATTGTTGTAAATGTTTTTTAATGAACTTTGGTGGATAAAAGTTCAGTTAGTTTTATACTTTTTTCATCTAGGAACGAAGCAGATGGAAAGAAATATGTTAAATATGAAGTCATAGGAGCCAATAATGTTGCAGTGCCAACCCATTTTTTCAAAATAATTTTATGTGAAACCGAAAGTAATGAATACGACTTGGAAGCATATGTTATGCCTAATACTGTGATAGATGAAAATGTGCCATTGAAAGCGTTTCAGGTGAGTTGATAATTTGAGCGTATCTTTGGAAGTGTTGGTTTTATCATTTTATATAATGTTTGGTTTACAATTGGTTCGTTGTTTTGTAATATCAGCTAGGTTTCTCAAAAGTATCACCGTGCACTTTTGAAAACCCCCAAATTTGCAATAACCGTCAACTCATTGTATTGCATATTTCTGCCTTAGCCCTTGCTTAGGGGTGGTTACTCACTGCTTTATACCCCCAAATTTGTTTGCAGCTTAGAAGTACCATCTAAAATGTTTTTCAGCAAAAATACTAGAATTGTTTTTTTTTTTTTTCAATTTTTTTTGTAACAAAGCTAAATACAAATTGATCAACATTAATATTATATATTTAAGCACACAATACATAAAACTAACTTAAAGAAATCAGTTTCAAGAAGAAAAACAAGGCTAATGTTTACCTTTAGTTTGCTTAAGAGAGTGTTTGGAAGAAATATTTCTCTAACGCAATAGGAATGCTAAAGACGCTCTTTTTTATTTCGAAAAATAATGGAATATTTCAAACTCAATATCTATATTGAACCCACCTTAATTTTTATGAATATTTTGTATTTCGAAAAATAAAAAATTTAATTATGATGTCTTTTTTTTTTTGTTAGTGGTTCCCATCATTTCTTTGAACTTTTTGCCAATTATTTTAAAAATAATAAAGTGTATTAAAGTAATTATCGCTCTTAATACAAGTAAAGCATTAATAAATACTTCTTGAGGCTTTCAAGGCCGGCGTCAATATGAAATAATATTTCCGGGCTTATAGGCCGTGGTCAATGAGAAACATAAATTTCAAACGTTTCGTCGGACACTGCGGTCGACATCATCAGTGAGTAGTTTTGGTGAGACTGAGCCAAAACCAAATTCTGTACCATTCAGTCTCACCAAAACTACTCACTGATGATGTTGACCGCAGTGTCCGACGAAACGTTTGAAATTTATGTTTCTCATCGACCAGTCTATAAGCCCGGAAATACCCCTTCATAAAGCATTAATAGTTCGTAGCCCAATTGTATTTGGAGCGATAACTGTTTATTTTTTCTTTCTAGAAATTATCTAAGTGCTAAAAACAGTCCCCTGGCTGTCCCAATCGTATAGTCTAACACTGAAAGGTAGTATTTCGAAAACCCTATTAACAATACATAAATTTGGCAATTAATATTTAAAAATAGAATAATGCAACTATATTTTTTTGTGAAATAGGTTCTAATTACGCATTTCTAAAACTTAATATTGTCTTGTAAGTTCTGTCCGGAGTTTTTTCAAACAGTCCCCTGCCACACATTCAAAGCTGCAATAGAAAAAATCTTTCACTCTTGCAAATGTTTTTTGGCATGAAGTTTAACGTAACCAGTGTGAATTTGCTGAAATTGCCGAGAACAGTGCTGAAACGCCACCTTTTTTAGTTTCAGAGCCACACTTGTGATGAAAGTGTGCATCTTGTTCGTTGCAAAAACAGTCCTCTGGCAAGTGATTTTACCGATGTTAATTACTTTAATTAAGAGATATAATATTTATTTTGTCTATGATTTGTGCCTACATCTATGGGTAGTTTCGTAACAAATTATGTTCCAGTATTTGAAGTTAAAAAATCAACGTAAATAAAGCACAAATAAGGTAGAAAGTACAGCAAATAGCTATTTCAAGGCTACAATGGAGCCCCTTCATCAGTGCAAGAAGCTCAGCAAACAACATGAAAGCTGTAAGAGAACTGAGCGCGAAGCACGTGTGCCCCGGTATTTATAACAAATGGGCGAGTGCGCTTGAACTCACAACAAAGCGGGAAAACACCGACCAATCAGCAATCAGCGAAACGCCAGGAGAGCGAAGAAAAGGGGGGACGGCGGCAAAGGAAAGTAGGGGAAAAAAAGCGCGGGAGAAAAACACTAGAAGACGAAATTATAAAAATTGCTTCCAGACGGGGCCGTCGTGATTCTCTCCTCTACTCTACTCTCTTTCTCCCCGGGCCTAACACTGTGAGATTGGGGGAGCTCGTGACGTCATTCATTGAGTCGAACGATTGGAGCGTCTTACAAGACAAATCGGACATTCGCATTGTTGATGGGTGCTTGTAAAAATTTTTTTTCTTGATGTTATTCATCAGGGACGTATCTAAATGGGGGCGGAAGGGACTAGTGTCCCGGGGGCCAGATTATATGGACGCTACACTAACGAACTATTGAACAAATTTGTATTTTTCTCCAGAAAAAAGTGGAGAATTAAGTCAACTTCTGTAAAGTAAAAAGAAAAAAGACTAACCAAATGCAAAAATAAAGATGGGTGGGAAGAATGGACACGTAAAGGAAAAGGGGGAAGGGGCGTAGTAAATGGTGGGAATGTATTTTGACCAATACTTGCTGTATATCTTAACTAATATTCCCACTAGAAGAAGGATTCTGCGAACAAAGCCCATTGAAAGCAGCATTAAAAAGCGATGCATTTACTTAAATAGCGTCTTCCTGCCATAAAACCATTATAAAATTTTAAAATGATGTCTTCTTCAGCTTTCAATGAAGAGAGTGACGGATTATCTCTCCTGCTGGGTTAAAAAAAAATATTGTTAGGGATTTCAAGGCAGTCAAAGTCCCAATTTTTCACTATCATTAGCTTATCACAATGCAACAAATTCATTCCCCCATAGGCGGCTCATCCAGGGTGACAAGGGGGCGATTGCCCCCTCACTTTTCGCGGTTAAAAAGTATTGATCGAGTGAAAAATTTTTTTACATAGTAGATAGATTAATTTCACCAAAATAAAGCAGAAAATTCCAAAAATAGGACTTCTTTAATGTTATTTCGTAAGACTGGATGAAAATCAACCTCCTTGGTTGATTTTTGAGGCCATATTCTGCATTTTTTAGAAGTCAATTAATCAGCAATGATAAAATCCAATATTATAGCCAAATTATGACATAAAAAAAAACCTTTCAAAGGTGCTGCATCCTAACTCCTCCCTCCCCACACATTTTTCGATCCTCTCTCCCGTATTTTTCTTGACCCCCCACTTTTTTGGTTCACCAGCCGCCTATGATTCCCACATAATTCCGCTCTATGTGCAGTAATAATTTTTTTTAAATAATGTGTGGTGGGTTTCTTTCGTCCATTATTTTCATATCTCCTCTGTTTCAAGTCGCAAAAAGCTTAATATAGATCTTTACTATGAAAATATGTTATAACAATAACAGAGGTGGCGCTAGGATTTGCCCGACGGGGGGTTAAGCTTGCCCGACAGGGGGGCAGCGATGTAATTTAAAAATGTATCCCTCCCTCTCCGTCCCCAGTCTTTTAATTTTTTTGGTGCATAAACAAAAAAAGTATTCATTTTTACCAAGCTAAAATTAAAACAAGAAAACTAAAAAATGAGCATTGAAACTAAATAAAAGCATAATAATGTACTTCATACACAATTTTTATTTTCCGAAAGAATTTCAGATACCCAAAACGAAAATGTTAAATAGTAAAGAAAGCGAAAATTTTGAAAATAGGCTAGTTCTATGAATGCAGGGCCTCCGCTCCCACTTACCCCGTAGTTTTTAGGCGGCTGGTATACCTACAAAGTGGGGGAGGGGGGGTCAAAAGAAATGTGTGTAGGGAGGGGAGGTGTGAAGTCAGCCCCTCCGGAAGTTTTTTTTTTTTTTGTAAAATTGGGTTATATTATTGTATTTTAACATTACTGATTAAATGACCTCTAAAAAATGCGGAATATAGTCAGAAAACTCAACCAGGCCATATATGACTCATTCCCTCTTACGGTTCAAAATTCCATTTTTATGAAATAACTTGAAAAAAGTTGGAATTTTCAGCTTGTTACTGGCATTTTCTTCTTTTATTTTTGTGAAATAAATCGTTTTTCAATCGATCATTACTTTTTAACCATGGAAAATGATGTTATACTTTACTATCAGAAGTGGGGAGGTCCCCCTTGCCCTCCTGTACGAGCCGCCTATTTTCTTAAGAGTTATGATTTTAAAATGAAAAGTAAATATGATGAGGAATTTTTATGCTGAAATACAAGATAATTATGTAGACTTGAAAGGAATTCATAGTTCAGCTACAAAAACTGCAAAAGTTGGTAACTATGTATTTGAAACTTATATCAGGGAAAGTTATAAAGTGGCAAGTGGCATGTATGTAGCTCTAATTTTTGTAATTTGAAAGAAAGAATGGAAATAGCTTGATTCAGATAATATTGGAATTATTACTGAGTATGAAGTGATAACAATTCTCTCTCAGCCAAGTTTAAATAAATGCTGTCATGTATAGTGTTTACACTTCATTTTTTCGACCTATAATGTTTGTTAAGTTATCAAAATTGATCTTAATCAAGTATATTGTTCATTTGACACTACTTTATAGGAATGTTGGATGGAAGGTCCAAAACCAAAAGGTCCACGAACAGAATATCCACGTCCAAAAGATCCGAAGTATAGAAGCCCGCGGACCCTTTGGACGTGGATCTTTTGGGGTTTTGGACCTTTTAGCAGGATCCCACTTTATATATATGGCACTACAATAAATAGGTTAAGGCTTTAAATAAATTTTCAGATGTAATTGTTTAGTTTTTGTTTTATAATTTTCCATCAAACAGAAATGTCAGTATATGTATCACAAATGAATGAATTTACAAAAAATATTACATAGTAAAAATTTTCCTCTTTTATCAAGAAAGACCCCTTTTTTTAGGTCAGCGGTTCTTAACCGGTAGTCCGCAGAGCCTGATTACTGAATAGGCCAACTAGGCCGTGGCCTAGGGCCCCGACTCTACAGGGACCTCTAATTGGCTAAAATTGTTTCAGCTAATGGATGAAACTGCTAAATTTAACTACAGTTAGGACCCCGGAAATGTGTTTGGCCTGGGGCCTCTCGATACCATAATCGGGCCCTGGTGGTCCGGTAGACCGGCACTGGACCGCAGAAAAATGTGACTGTTCCTTCGATATTTTTGATCATCCACCTTAAAAAAAGTTTTCACTCAAGAGAGAGAGAAAGAGAAAGAAAGAAAAGAAGATACAATAATAATACTAATAATACCATATATACGACGATATTTTCGTTAACCCTGCTACTGTGTTCGGGTTTTTTTCGACCCAAAACAGATTTCATTTGCTTATAAATTTTCGAGTAACGTTGGTATAACGTTTTAACTTCATGAATGTGTTCATTTTCATGTTATATTACACACATATTTTTTTTGTTTTGATTGAAGCATAACCCTACTTGTCAAAAAAAAGTTTACTAATACTGTGTTCGGGTCCTTTTGGACCCATATGATTAAAAAGCATGTATCAGAGAAACAAAATAATTTTATGCTTGTTTATTTTATTCATAATTTATGAAACAATAAATAAAACATTTGTTCATTGTTTTTGTACGTTTTTTAAATATTTTTTAATGGTTATCTTCTGTTTTTCTTTCATTCATTTTTTTTCTTCTTTTTTTTCTTTCTGAATACCATTTCTTCCTTTCTATGAATTGAAATCAGTACCAGTGAAAATGTTTCAAGGTTAACTTTCTTAGAACTGCAAACTCTGCAATTATGCCTATCTGAGGGGAATTCCCTTTTACCCCCTCTCTCCGCCGCTTCCCCCGCGCATATGATTCTGTACATAAATCTGTACATCTCATACAAATGTTGTACTGTTCGTATTTCCATTTTTAACACTTCTTTTTAAGCTTAAAAATTTCTAGTAAATTTCTTAAAGTGACAGCTTACAGAATTTGGTTAGTTTTCTTTAGTACGAAAACTGTAATTGCTATAATATTTAAATTTTATTTATGTGTTTTCTCGGATTAAATATGTAAAATAAAATACAAAAATTGAGTGATTTATGTTTGGAAGTTTCTAATAAAATCAAATATAACAATTAAACTCGAAAAAATATAAAAAAAGCGGTGTTAGGGAATAAATTACATATGTTGGGTCCATTTGGACCCGAACACAGTATACGTATGTTCGGGACGAACACAGCAGCAGGGTTAATATCGTGAATCGTAAATAATTTTCTTGCTTTACTATTATTTTCAGCTGTGTTAATTAGTTATATCTGATTATTGAAATAGTTACTAATGTTAGTCTTAAGCTTTTTTTTCGTAACTTCTTTTATATTAAGTAAGGTTTCATTCATATATTAATTAATTTATTCGTTATTTTTATTATTCTATAAAAAAAGAAAAAGAGAGAAAAACCTCAGCCATTCATAAAATTTTTCACTAGTATTTAATTTTCCTTCTTATCGATTTTTTTTTCCTTTAAGTCGAAAAAAACAACATGTTTTATCGATCCGCAAATGAAGGACCACCCCCCCCCCCCACAAAAAAAAGAGGAGAAAAAGACAAGAAAAGAAGAACATCACCGGTCCTGGTTTTGTTCAAAAGCTCTTGACGGTCCGCTGGTCAAAAAAGGTCGAGAACCGCTGTTTTAGATTACCTTGCTTCAAATTTAAATAAAAGGTGTGTGACCTCTTTTCCTTTTAGTATAGGTTAAGTGGGACACCCATGCGATCTTTTTAAATAATCACTAAAACAGCAAAGTATTATTTTAGAAAATAATGGTGGACTTTTGTTCATTTATAACGTCCAAGATAAAACAAGTCAATAAGTTTAAATTCTTGTGTTTTAAAACTTTTATATAAGGCTTCAAAAACGAACTGTCCTAAAAAGCGGTCCCACTTATCCCAAGCAAATTGAAAGGCAAAGCTTTATCATTACTTTAAATAAAACAATCAGTTCTTACCTCTGTGATGCAGAAATTTTGAATTTGAGCTGCACTTTCTTCTTCATATACGAGTTCGCGCCTCTAACTCATCACACACATATGGTCAACAGACACAGAGTGAAAGCAGCGCTATTAAAGAGATTCGTCCGAGGTTCTTCTAGACCTCCCCATTCCACATTTCCTTTGAAAATTTCCGACAGCCTTAATTGTCACCGCGCCGATCAGGGTTGCGCGCCGATAGGCTTTTAGGGCTTTTAGGACAAAAACAGGGCCATTGAAAGGAGCCCTGGGACAAAAAGTAGTTACAATCACCCAGAGATCACCACCTGCAAAGGCGGCGACCAGCAAAGGCGACGATGAGAGGAAGTCATTAGGAAGGGGCAATTCAGGCGATTTATTGGCTTGTCACCATCGGATAGTCATCGGAAAGTGTCTCTTCTCAAATGTCAATGAATGTTTGTTTAAAACATGCTGCTAGCGATTTTCGTGGGGGGTCTAATCTGTTTGGGAAAAAAAATAACATTTCTCCTTTTTAACCTGAACAAAAGTAACTTTCCCCCAAAACTAAAGTACGCCTAAAGGGATGCAGCAAGATGAGGACAGTTAACGATCAGGGTTTGGCGTTCCACTGCAATGAATAATGAAGATGTTTTGGTTTTTTTTTTGAAAGAAAAATATTTTATTAGCTTGATAGATTTTTTTATTACATTTCTGTAGGAGTCAGTAAACTTTTTGGCAGTCGATTTCTGTCGGAAAATTTTGTTGTTGGGAAAATTTCCCCGACGAACTAGGAATTTTCCCCGACGGGGGGGCAAGACGCTTCCGACGGGGGGGCAATTGCCCCCCCTGCCCCCCACCTAGCGCCGCCACTGAACAATAAGATATTAAATTAACTAAAGGTTTATTTCTTCCTCATTTATTTATTTGATACTAGCTTATTACCCGGCGTTGCCCGGTATTGCATTATGTTTGACTTATTTCATACTAAAATGAAATAGTGAGCTTTAAATTGATAATTCATTGTTAATCGCAATCTTTGTTGGAAAATACTCATATATTAAATGTGTTAAAGTTTATCAATTTGTGTGCTTAAAGGCTGATCTCTATTACTCTAAAAACTCAAAATTGAAAGAAATGGCCTTTTTTAGACAAAAGATTTGAATTATGAGCTTTTTCGGATTTTTAAAAAATTTCAAAACCTCGCCTATGTGAATTCTAGTGCATCAAAAAACCTCTGTGCCAACTTTGATGAAAATCCGACGAAAACTGTGGATTTGTATAAGGAACAAACATACAAAAATTCATCCATTTTAATATATGTAGATTTGTTTGAAAAAATCTTATGCCTAAAAATTTTACTTCGGATTGGGTAGGTGTCAATAATATTTTTTAAGTTTTCAAAAAAAAAAAAAAAAAGAACATGATTTGGAAAGCGCGAAACTTGCAAACTTTATATTTTAAGTATTTTTACTTATTATTCTTATTTTTCAATGTGATAATTATTATACATTCCACATTGATTCGGCTAATATGTAAGCCAGCAAAAAATGCAAAAAAATATTGTAACGAGTCCGTTGCACCTTCAACTTTCTTCAAATGAGCATTCCAATCTTGAGGAAGTAACTATAAATTTATTTACAAGTATTTACACTATTTACAATAAGAGCAGAAAACAATTGCTAAACATCAGCAATTAGGCAACAAACAGTACACTGTACTCTCAACAGTAACTCAGCACCGTATCAAACGTGAATAGTAATTAAGCAATTACAAAAGCAAAAACAACATTCGCCCAAAGCGAATAAAAACGAGCCTCTCAATAATCCAATCTGAGAAAAACTGACTGACTTGTGTTCAAGGCCAGCTATTTATACACGGAAAGAATTCCCGACAACTTTCTAGTAATATCTGGAATATTCCAAATCATTCATAACTTTAAACAATTCATTCAAGAAAACGCTAGAAATAAAAAGAAAAACACCACTCCGAGCGAAAATTTCTTCACGCTTATTAAAGTTAGGGCAAGTGTAAAAACTGCAAAGTGTTTCAGGGCCGGTATACAGATGATAAAAGTGATATCTTCAGATACATTTGCAACATGTCGCCAGATAAAACCAAAACTAATGAAAATAAAGCAAGGCAGGAAAAACCACAACTATTTACAAGATTTGTAACATTGCCCCCTTCCTAAGGACTGCACGTCCCGGGCAGTACAATCCCCAGAAAAAAAGCAAGGGAAAATTTACAGATGCACACATTACGTGATAACCAATCATAAACATGATAAACAATAACAATGAGAACATGAAAGAAACACTAACATTGATAAAGTCACATTACAAACAATTAAAGGCAAAAGTTATTTACAAAATTTACAAACAAGTTACCATGGTAGCTTTAGATTTACTTTACGAACTATGGCCATAGTATGGGGCTAGCCGATCATAATGGACAACCCTAGGTTTTGAATGTGATGACTTCTGGATCCTCACTACGACGTCGTTCAGCCGGTGAAGGACTGTGTAGGGTCCATCCCAATGCGACTGCAATTTGGGTGACAGACCTTTACGTCGGATGGGATTCCATAGCCATACTTTGTCACCTTCTTGAAAGTCATGACCAGTGGATCTTGTGTCGTATCGGGTCTTCATCTTCTCCGTCGCGATGTTGATTCGCTCCCGTGCGAAGTGATGAACGTCCTCCAACCGGGCCTGGAGATCCTGGACGTATTCCTCAGGCGATGAAGGCGCATCTGGAGGGAGACCGAAGACGAGATCACAAGGTAGCCGAAGCTCTCGGCCGAAGAGCATCTGTGATGGGGAATATCCGGTGGTCTCGTGGACAGCACTGCGGTAGGCCAGCAGGAACAGAGGAAGTTTCTTGTCCCAATCCTGTTGATTTTTGGAGACCATAAGCGAGAGATTATTAAGGATTGTCCTGTTGAATCTCTCCACCATGCCGTCCGATTGTGGGTGTAGTGGTGTCGTTCGAGTTTTCTCAATTTTGAGGATATCACATAGGCCCTTAAACACAGCAGAGATGAAGTTTCTTCCCTGATCGGAATGGATCTGCAAAGGGGTCCCATATCTCGAGATCCAATGCTGGACTAGAGTCTCTGCTACAGTGGTAGCTTCTTGATCCGGAATGGAATATGCTTCGGGCCATTTGGTGAAATAGTCAATGGCAACGAGGATGTATTTGTTCCCATCAGTAGTTTTCGGTAGAGGACCAAGAATGTCGATCCCGATTCGTTCGAAAGGAGCTCCTACATTGTAAAGATGTAGCTTCCCGCGGCTTCTTCTCTTCGGTCCTTTACGGGCAGCACAGGCGTCACAAGAATGACACCACTTCTCCACGTCATCCTTCGCCTTGCTCCAGAAGAAGCGCTCTCGAACCTTGTGGAGGGTTTTCAGGATACCAAAGTGTCCTCCAGTCGGACTACTGTGCAATTCCTTTAGAACGTCTGGAATTCTTGATCTGGGAAGGAGTAACTGCCATTTGAATGCTTTACCATCATCAGATTCCCATTTCCGATACAGGACGCCATTTCGCAACTGGAGAGATTTCCATAGAGCCCAGTATCTTTTCGTTGCAGGACTGTAGATAGAAATGTCTTGCCAGCTAGGTCGCCGACTGTCCTTTTCCATTAACTCTATGATAGGCTTTAGGTCTGGGTCTTCAAGCTGATCTTTTCTTACTTGGTCGTCACTCCATGGATCAGGATCTGAAGATGATGAAGTAGCAGTAACTTGACAGGCAGTAGGGATTGTCGTCCCGTACTGTTTCTCTATTCGGGAGCAATAATGGCAGTTCTCGGAACAAGGTCTTCTTGATAATGCGTCAGCATTACCGTGTGACAAACCTTTTCGGTGCTTAATCTCGATGTCATATTCCTGGAGCCGCTGTATCCACCTGGCTACCTGGCCCTCTGGATTCTTGAAATTCAAAAGCCAAGTTAAAGAGGCATGATCGGTCCGGAGCAGGAATTTACGGCCGTAGAGGTAATGATGGAAATGTTCTACAGCTTTAACTATGGCGAGCAATTCCTTTCTCGTGACACAATAATTTCGCTCCGACTTGGATAAGCATTTGCTCCAGTAAGCGATGACATGTTCGTTCCCGTCAATTTCTTGAGATAACACAGCTCCAACGCTCTCGTGGCTCGCATCAGTGTCAAGTATGAAGGGTTTTTCAGGCTGAGGATAAGAGAGAATTGGCGTTGATGTTAAAGCCTCCTTCAGCTGTAGAAATGCATCCTCGCATTCTTTGGACCATTCAAATTTTTGTTTGCTCTCCGTCAGCTTATGCAAAGGTCGTGCAATATTGGAAAAACCCTTTACAAACTTCCTGTAGTACGTGCAGAGCCCCAGGAAACTTCGCAGCTGATGGACATTTTCAGGGCGGCTCCAACTCTTGACTGCTGATACCTTATCTGGATCTGTTCGTACACCTTCGGAAGAGATAATGTGACCAAGGTAGTTCACCTCACGGCGGAATAAATTACATTTGGACGGGCTTAACTTCAGGTTGGCTTCCTTAAGCTTTTGCAGCACCTTCCTAAGATTAGCCAAATGTTCCTCGAAACTGCGTCCTATGATGATGATGTCGTCCAAGTAGACAAGACAGGATTCATAAGAAAGTCCTCGTAACACTGACTCCATAAGACGCTCGAACGTGGCTGGTGCATTGCAGAGGCCGAACGGCATCACTTTAAACTGCCACAAGCCTTGTCCGGTTGTAAACGCCGTCTTCTCTCGGTCGTCGGGGTGTATCTCCACCTGCCAGTAGCCGCTCTTTAGATCCAGGGTCGAAAACCACTTGTGTCCGGAAAGGGTATCCAGAGTGTCATCGATCCGTGGAAGAGGGTAACTGTCCTTCTTGGTGATGTCATTCAGGCGTCGGTAATCAACACAAAATCTGGTGGAGCCGTCCTTCTTACGGACCAAGACGATAGGGGATGCCCAAGGACTGGATGAGGGTTCGATGACGTCATTCTCCTGCATCTCTTTCAAGAGGATCTCGACCTCTTCCTTCTTGGCGAACGGTAGTCGTCTTGGATGCTGCTTGATAGGGGGATGATCTCCAGTGTCGATCCTATGCTGCGTCAAACTCGTGCGACCAACATCCTCGGATGTAGATGAAAACACCTGCTTGAAGTTGTCCACCAATTTTTCCGCAGCGTATCTTTGATCCTTCGATAATGGTGCACTCCCAATTAATTTCGAAGTCAAGGACTCGGAAGACACAGCCTCGGGGGAATCAATTCTTCTGATGATGCAGTTTACGGGAGTACAAGTTGCCAACACTTCTCCTTTCTTGATATTCCTCGGTCTTTCACTTACATTGGCGACTCTCACAGGAACTGCATTCCTTGAAAGGTCCACAAGCGTAGATGCCACTAGTACTCCTTTTGGGCTATTGTTCTGGTTAGGATATTCAATAAGGCCGAATTTAAAGCTATTGTTTTCCTTGATGGAGCCAGGTATTAGTACTTCTGATCTAGATGGAATCAGTGAATCAGTTTGGGCTATTATTTGTTGAGCAGATTTTAAGTTATTTTCGGTATTGAAAATTACTATGTCTTCCCTCATCGAGTGCAACTCCTTATTTTTAAAGTCAATAGAAAAATTAAATTTTCTTAAAAAGTCCAGTCCGAGAATGAAGGGATCTGTAATGTCAGCGACGAATGCCGTGTGATGGTAAGTGGCGCTTCCGAACATTATTTCTAAGTTCACTTTTCCTTCAATCTCGATTTTGTCACCTGTCACAGTTTGGAGAGTGACGCAGGGCGGCGTCCATAAGATCTTGAGTCCAAATTGATGAGCCACATCAGTCCTAATGATGGTAACGTTGGCTCCTGTGTCCACAATCATTTCGCAGGGAAACCCATTCACATATGCGTAAATGAAGAGTCCGTTGCAGCCGCCACTTCTTGAAGAAATCTGGAAAACTTTGGGATGGGGCTCATTGCAATTTGGCGACCTCCGCCCCGCGAGATTGCCATAGCTTAGTTTTCCTGAGCTGGAGAGGAAGAGGTACCCTTCCTTCTTGTTTCTTGGCGGGCTTCGCAGTTCCTTCGTACGTGGCCCTCACCGCCACATTTCCAGCACTTCAGTGGTTGTTTACTTTGGTCTTTGTGAGCCGTAATCTTCTTCAGGGTCCCCGACATCTCTTTGATTTGTCGCTCAATTTCCGAGAGACGAGTTGAGTTCGAGTCCTGGGCACTCACTTCCAAGCCCCTGATTGAATGACGATCCTTGCGGGACGTTTGTTGTGCAGCCTCGAACTTCATTGCGTAGACCAGACCGGATTTAAGATCTTTGATGTCCGCCATCCGGAGAGCCGTCTGAATTTCCGGACTTCGCAATCCGTCTATAAAGTAGTTCAGGGCCAGGCTATCGCGAACACTCGAAGGACAGTCCGAGAAGGCGAGATGGGAAAGCCTCTCAACGTCTGCTGCAAAAACTTGAAAAGTCTCTCCAGCCCTCTGGAGTCGGGATTTGAGCTGAAGTTGGCTGAATTCTTTTTGGCAGGATTCGCCAAAGCGAAGCTCCAAGGCCGATGATAAGGCTTCAAAGTCACGGTGCTTGTCCTCTGGGAAGGTCTGTAGTATATCAGCTGCATCCCCTCTCAGCGAGGCTGCAAGTTGACAGGCTTTCGTGGAAGAGTCCCAGGAGTTTGCTTCTGCAACGATGAGGAACTGCTTCTTGTAAATATTCCACGAGGTCTTCCCGTCGAACGTGGCCAGTTTGATGGATGGACGAGAAGTTCCAGCTGCAGCTACACAGTCACTTGAGTTGTTGCAGGATGCTGATAACTTTGATTCAAGTTCTTTAATTTTCTTTTCCACATGGTTTTCTACTGTGGAGATTAGATTCTCAGCGCTGTCTGAGTTGTTGCAGGATCCTGATAACTTTGATTCAAGTTCTTTAATTTTATTTTCCACATGGTTTTCTACTGTGGTGATTCGATCTTCTAGAGCCTCCACTTTATTTTCCATGTTGATAAATTTAGTTTCCACCAAACTTTTCATTGACGTTAGATCGCTCTTAATTTCTTCTTGACTTGAAGTTATGCTAGCAGTTAAATCACTCTTTAATTGTTCTTGATTAGTAGCCAGATCATTTTTTAACTGTTCTTGATTAGTAGCCAGAGTCGCCATATCATTCTTGATTTCTTCTTGACTTGAAGTTATGCTAGCGGTTAAATCATTTTTTAATTGTTCTTGATTCGCAGTCATGTCACTTTTAACAGCGTTGATCGCATCAAGGAGTTTTTTCAGTTGTTCCTCCATTGCTCGAGTAATCACCATAAAATTCTGAAGCCAAAAAGTCCTCAGGAAGAAAAGTCCAAGTTCACAGAAAGTTCCAAGAAAGTCCTTGAAGATGCCCCACGTTGGGCGCCAAAATTGTAACGAGTCCGTAGCACCTTCAACTTTCTTCAAATGAGCATTCCAATCTTGAGGAAGTAACTATAAATTTATTTACAAGTATTTACACTATTTACAATAAGAGCAGAAAACAATTGCTAAACATCAGCAATTAGGCAACAAACAGTACACTGTACTCTCAACAGTAACTCAGCACCACGTATCTAACGTGAACAGTAATTAAGCAATTACAAAAGCAAAAACAACATTCGCCCAAAGCGAATAAAAACGAGCCTCTCAATAATCCAATCTGAGAAAAACTGACTGACTTGTGTTCAAGGCCAGCTATTTATACACGGAAAGAATTCCCGACAACTTTCTAGTAAAATCTGGAATATTCTGAATCATTCATAACATTACGTAATCCATTCACAAATTCTAGCGATAAGAAAAAAAACACCACGGCGAAAATGTCTTCACGCTTATTAAAGTTAGGGCAAGTGTAAAAACTACAAAGTGTTACAGGGCCGGTATACAGATGATAAAAGTGATATCTTCAGATACATTTGCAACATGTCGCCAGATAAAACCAAAACTAATGAAAATAAAGCAAGGCAGGAAAAACCACAACTATTTACAAGATTTGTAACAATATACATGTTTTAACATGTGTATTGTACAATAAATTCCCATTTTTAAGCGAAAGGTTGGGCGAAAGCGTGCTTTCGATCTAGCGCGGAGGAAGGACTCAATGTGTGACGTCACTAAAGCCAGTGTGCGGCCCGGGGAAAAAAAAAGTTACTATGATTCGCGACGGCCCCGTTCCAGATGTCAGGGAAAAATGGAACACTGGAAAAATCATTCACCAGAGAATGGGAATTTTTCCAAATATGGTAAGCTTCCCAAAAATCGAGGTCATAAACTGACGAACATTTACAAATAATTCTAGCCGAAGAAAAATCAAAGCAGTGACCAGAAGTTTGTGCTTTATTTACGTTGATTTTTAACTTCAAATATAGTTCAGCACAAAGCCTATTTGATCATTTTTCATTTATGTTCCAGTAGTTTTGCAAATATTACACAACAAATTGAAAATACATAGTCCCCTGCCTAGTTATACACTAGGTGGCCAAAAGTATCCGGACACTTTCAAAAATTCACATTTTTACATATAGCTGGAGAAATAAGTGATCAATTGTTCTTTAACTTTAGTCATACAAAATATAGGCTTCACCGAACATTTCCAAGTTGAAATTAAATTACCCTTGCATTTGGGGGACGACAATAAGGGGGGTTGAAAGAAAAACCGCTTTTTGACCATAACTCTTCGAAAATAGCTCGGAATAAGCTATAAATTTCAGTAATTAATTAGCATACTATGTATAATTACTGTACAAATTTTTATGAACGTACCACTCTTACTTCTGAAGATATGAAACATTTTTGAAAAAACGGCAATTTTATTTGAAGGGTTTTTGCTCATAACACGCAGAGTTTTTGATCAAACTTTATCACAACTTCAGGAAAGATGACAAAATACAAGAGAAGTAACATACTAAAGCGGTAAATAAAAATATTAAAAATTCGATGAGATATGAACGTTAAAAGGAAATAATTTTTCACGGCGCATGCGCAAACGACAGAAATTTATAACTACAAAAATATTGTAGCCTGATTTATACTCCATCTTATAAAAAAAGTTTCAGTTCAATATCATGAAAAATGAAAAAGATATCAGCGATCTAGTGAGCTGTATTTCATTCATTTCGCAGACAGTACATAAATAGTGAGGGTCTGTCCACAAAGAGCTATTTTTAAATTAAAGGTTATTGCGTCGTCTTTCAAAACCAACGTTTCAGAGGGTGTCTGGATACTTTTGGAAACGTACATATAAGGTCTTTTTGGCCGAACAGACGAAATGTGACTTCTATGCCGAATATAAATTTTCAAACTGTATACAATTTAACATTGAAAAAAAAATGATCGATTGTCACCACACTATTTGTGGACAACCCCTCACTATTTATGTATTGTCTGCGAAATGAATGAAATACAGCTCACTAGATCGCTGATATCTTTTTCATTTTGCATGATATTCAACTGGAACTTTTTTTATAAGATGCAGTATAAATCAGGCTACAATATTTTTGTAGTTATAAATTTCTGTCGTTCGTGCATGCGCCGTGAAAAATTATTTCCTTTTAATGTTCATATCTCATCGAATTTTTAATATTTTTATTTACCGCTTTAGTATGTTATTTCTCTTGTATTTTGTCATCTTTCCTGAAGTTGTGATAAAGTTTGATCAAAAACTCTGCGTGTTATGAGCAAAAACCCTTCAAATAAAATTGCCGTTTTTTCAAAAATGTTTCATATCTTCAGAAGTAAGAGTGGTACGTTCATAAAAATTTGTACAGTAATTATACATAGTATGCTAATTAATTACTGAAATTTATAGCTTATTCCGAGCTATTTTCGAAGAGTTATGGTCAAAAAGCGGTTTTTCTTTCAACCCCCTTATTGTCGTCCCCCAAATGCAAGGGTAATTTAATTTCAACTTGGAAATGTTCGGTGAAGTCTATATTTTGTATGACTAAAGTTAAAGAACAATTGATCACTTATTTCTCGAGCTATATGTAAGAATGTAAATTTTTGAAAGTGTCCGGATACTTTTGGCCACCTAGTGTACTAGACAGGGGACTTGCCCTCTGTCATGATTCATCAGAAAAACATAAACTTCAATTGGCCCTCTTTCGAACTAAAGTAATAATTTCCTGCGCAATAGTATTAATATTATACAAACATCTCAAAAAAATATGCCAGTGCACTCTGTATGGAAATTGACGAGTTTAAGGAGAATCGCCCATATGTATAGATAGATAGATGAATGCATAAATTGATGCATTTGCGCAAAAATATCAATCTATGCTATAATAAATAAAATTTAATGACTAGAAAGATGTAAAAAATTATATATCTTTTTTGAAGTTAATTTTTTCTAATCTGAATTACTGGTTTCAAAAGTTTGGTTCTTTTTAAGGACTTTTCCTTTTCAAACTAAAATTCCAAAAAATATTTAAGTCTTTTTCAGTTAGTGTGATTAAGTTCACTTATTAATATTGGAAGCTATTTTTATGGTGGAAATTTTGATTTTTTTTTCCTCTGGTGTATAATCAAATCAAGACAATGCGAAGCAAAAGGATGTAAGTGAAAGTTAAAGTTTTGAGTAAAATGCATTTAAAACTCAGATCCTAGGTCGGCTTTTACTGAATTTATTTTCCTAAACTATGTTGTATAGTTGCAACTGCAAATTTTTTCCATTATTGTTGCCTCCAATTTTTCAGTTGACGCTTACATCCCTTTATTCTTACTGTATCCTTTGTTCTGTAGTTTTTTTTTTTTTTCTTTTTCTTGCAGAAGTGTTAATGGATCTCTTAATAATTTTTCATCCAGTTACTTTAATACTATTTCTCTATCTATTTATGATTATTCAATGATTTATATATTTCTGTTTGTAATTGTTCAATGATTTATGCATACAAATATTCAATTTCTTTTCATGTTTCAGGTTCCTCGAGATTCTATTGAACGTGCGGCAGGATTTCTATTGTTTGAAAAATTACCCTTAACTGCACTCCGCAACGTTAATGGACTTCCTGCCTTAAAAAAATGATTGCTGCCATTAGCAGATATTTCTTTCTTAACATGCTGACTGCCGAGCTATGAAAAATTCCTAGCATAAGACGTGGGCTAAAAACGGTGTACCTGTCAGCCAGTTTTGATTTATTAGTTCCTCATCAAAAGCCAAATATCCATATTAATGTCAGTGTGCTACACATAAATTCAAATCTGCAGTGAAACAGTAAAAATATATATCCTACGAGCTAACTCAATGTCAAATCTATCAGCTAAAATAACATGCTACGAATTATCTCATAGTCAGTATGTTAATAATTATGTTCTGTAATTAGTACCTTGTGCTCTTTGACAAAAGTATTGATAACTGTCTCAATATCTTAAGTTAGGGTGTTAGAAATAAGTGGTAGTAAGTTGCATTTTCAGACCAGAAAGTTTAATTTGACGAATTTGATTCGCTTAATCTGATAACGGATAAACGAATACCCCGCTTATACGAATAAAACATCCCAGAACCGAATATTTCCCCATGACATAGACGCAATGTTAAAGATCCCCCTTAATCGAATAATATTTCTTATAACCGACAGTTTTCGTTTAAGCGGGGAAGAAGACAGTATTGCCTCAAAGATCTTCTTTCCTGACTCATGGTGATTGAGACGTGACGTGAAGAATAAATTTAAATTAATTTTAAAATGCAATCAGCCTCCAAAAGTAGCTTTCAAATGTGATTGGATTGTAGAGGGATTTCTGCTCAGTGTTGCCAATTTATTTTGTAAAATACGAAGCAGAAAACTGATGCACCCTTTCCAGAAGAGTACAACATTGGGTGAGGCCATCAGCATTTCTAATGTACAGTTTCTTTTGAAATCAAATACTGTCGTCCTTGCTTAATTGGGTAACGGATAAACGAATACCCCACCTATATACGAATAAAATATATTGGAACCGAATATTTCCCGTGCCGTTGACGCAATGTTAAAGATCCTCGTTTAATCAAATACCCTGCTTAATCAAATAATATTTCTCGGAACCAGGTCCATTGTCCCCCCCCCCCCCCCCGGCTTTGAGAAATCAATGTATTTGCATATAAGTGGGCGTGGTTTTTAATGTTTTCTGATCAAATTGCATTGTGTTTGGACCCTTTGCCGACCTGGAAAACTTGAAATGACGTCCCTGCTTGGAACCGACAGTATTCGTTTAAGCGGGGCCGACAGTATACTAAAAAGTGTGAGTGGTGCAAATGTAACGAATATGGTCCAAAGTTACCTTAAATGATTGTACTTGAACCCACCTTAACTTATATGAATATTAGTTGTTTTATTTATTTCTGTTTTCATGTCTGGGAGTTTCAACATTTTATACCAGCGGTAGGCAAGCTGTCGATCTCGAGCTCATTTCAGTTCATTGTGGCACTATTTTGTACCTTGCTTTCCAACTGAATAGAATTTTGACATTAATTTCTTGAAGAATATCAAGCTTAATGTCGAAATCAAAAGTTAGTTGAAAATTTTCTAAACACTCCATAGTCACTATGTTATCAATGTTAAAATGAACAATATTCTTGTATCTGAAAACATTTAATTAGCAATAATATTTTGATGTGATTTTGTTAACATGCCAATATTTTAGAAATTTAAAGCAACCACTTAATAAATGTCAAAATCTTTTTTTTCTGAAAGTTAACTTGTATTTCGAAATCAGCACAGTTTCAATTTGACCATGTATGCAAGATATCCGTTTATGTCCATAGTGTATGCGTCATGCATGCCTCTGTCCCCAGTTGATCCAATGTTCACACCTAACTTGGAAAGCCAATTCAGTCAATTACGTTGCTGGCCAGTGTGTTATACCATTTAAATACTCTCATGTTTTTGATAAACATTCATCTAAGTGCCTTTTCATCTAAGTGAGAATCCTAATCTCAGTGAAATCAAATGAATATTCGTGTGATAAAACAATCAATTATGGATTGGCTCTAAATGAGGATGAGAATCTTTTGCTCATTATCATTTTATTTTGTGTGTGTGTATGTATATAGTTTTTTTTTTTTAATTTCAGAAATAGTTCATTGAAATATTGATGTTATTTCGTGCAAAACCATTGCATGTATCTACAAACCTGAAATCTATAAAAAGTATCGCATCAATCTTAATGTAAGGTAATAGGTAGCCCGACAAATCACTATTTAAAAAGTACTAGTGAGGCTCACAGGGAAATTGTTTTTTTTTTTTTTAATTTGCTATTGATTAAAAAGCTTGTTTTGTTCGTCTCAAAATGGTTATTTGGAAAATTTGTTTTTTTTTTTTTTCTTTTTTAGATCATTTTTATTTGCACTTTTAATTACATTGTGAAAATCAACTTCTCATATTTTAGCACAAAATTTTTGATGATTATACAAATGCATGATATGCATTATGTTTGAGTCGATAAACCTTTCTTACTTGTACATTTTGTAACATTTCAGAGAATTTTTTCTATCTCATTTTATTTTTCCTGGTGTATTTCACGATTTTTTTAAGGTGTGTTGCAACGATGAAAAATTGTCTAGTCAACATAATGTTGTGATTTAGAATAAATTATTATTTGTTACTTGTTAAGTTATTTTACATTTCTTGATTATGAAAAGAATCTAGTTTAAAAATCATGTTTGTGCAAAATGATGATGCGTTTTTTCTTTTGCCTTGCTATATACTATGTAGTCTTAATTATTTCTTTGTCATCAAATGTTTGTTTAAAAATCAAATATTTTATTTTCTAATTTAAAATGCAACAAAATGAAATGATAATTCTGCAGATTAATTTGAACTAAAATTGATGCATGTATTTAAAATTTTGAATATAAATGTGTGATAAATATCACTGTAGACCATTTTCTGTTTAGTTGTGTTGTTTTATTTAGTTAATGTATTTATGTGCGCTCGTAGTTTGTTAATTTTTAACCTTTAGGAGTCGGGCGGTACACATGCTGTACCGTAAGTCTTTGTTTTTAGAGGACGGGGTTGAGATTTTCACTTGAACCCTTTGGAGCCGGGGATTTTTTCAAGGTTTCATACGTCTGGTACGACAGTTTATACTTTCTCTTTTCTATGGAAACGAAATCTGTGGTTCAACTCTCGTACTACCTGGGTCGAAAGAAAAATTTCTAAAAAAACAGCCGGATCCAAAAGGTTAAATATAATCTCTTTTAAATATGAGACTGCCTAAAGTATTGGTTGTCTGATTTAAAAGCGTAGATTGGCCAGTGAGTGATCACCCCAAAGTCAGTGAGCAATCATAAATTTTTGAAAAAAGGGCTGTTTTTTAAAAAGTTTTCCTATTGTCTGAGATCTGTCTTAGGTTGACCTACCCTCATCGAGTTTTCTTGTAAGTCATACTTAAAAATGTAGATAAAAATATTACAAACGATAGCATAGTGCTGTCTAAGCAAATATGGTCCAATAATAGGATTGTCACGATTTGAAATTTCAATAATCGAGGAATTTTGTAGATTTTCTGCAGGTATCTTCAAACTTTGCAGGAATAGACAAATTTTATACAGATTTGCAAAAATTAGAAGAACGTAGATCTAAATTTCTCACAAATGGTGCTAATTTGGCTCAAAACCACATTTTCGCAGGAAAATGATTATGTGATTAAGGAAGTATGTGTCTTTCAAAAATTCTGCTGCCTGTGCCAACTGCTAGTTTTCATATGTGTAATGAACTTTTCAAATTGAAATAGCACTTCAGTCATTGGGTTGGTGCAATTTTTATTTTTGATTTTATTCATTTCAACCTCTCAAAAACCTGAAGCAGAACTCTAAACCTTTGTTCAAAAAATGATTATTACATGCATCAGTAAAAATATTTTCGCTGCCATGTGCCAAATGCTACAGTTTTTATGAGTGTAATGAAATTACACTTAGGTAATCGTTTACTGGTTAGTCTACCTTTTCTCACTACAGCTTGTTTTTGTGTCATACAGTGAAAAATGTTTAACATGAGACAGCGATCAAATTATGTTTGGAATAAACAATAAGCGTCAACAGAAAATCTGAAACTTCATCACGAAAAATTTTAGATTTTCTATTGACACCCTGTTAACTCTATAAATTTCAAAAATTTCTGTTAATTTTACTCATCCATGTACCTTTTACATACAGTCAAATGCTGGTAACTCGAATATTCCTTTATCTTGAAGTTTTCATTTTATTCCTAACTCTTGAGAAGGCTGTAAAAACTTCCTGTAAATTGAACTTCCAGTAACTTGAAGCTTTAGCTGGTCCTTTGGAACTTTAAGTTATTGAGTACAAATAAAGGGGGCTTAATTCATGCATGATCCTATTGGTCCATGTACCTGTGTACCAAAATTTTAGGAACACAAAAATATAGTACATTTCTCTTTCTTCCTTTTTCTGAAGTTTCTTCTTTGTAAAGGTCCCGATTTTCTTGTGAGAAAAGACACCAAATTTTCAGGGCATCATTTTGACTCGAGATATTGGACCCTGTATACATTGCAATCCTATGCCTTTATAGTCGTGAGCAAAGGAGAGTCAGAAGGAACATGATTCAGTTATTTAAATGTATCAGAAGTTTTGCATGGAAAACAGGACAAGGGGGCATTGTTTTAACCCTTAGGAACCGTGCGGTGCACTGGTGCACATGTTGTACCATAAGTCTAGTTTAGAGGACGGGGTTCACATTTTCACTCGAACCCTTTGGAGCCGGGGATTTTTTCAAGGTTTCATACGCCTGGTACGACAATTTATACCTTCTCTTTTCAGTGGAAAAGAAATCTTTGGACCAACTGCCGTACTACGTGGATTGGAAGAAAAATTTCTATATGAACAGCCTGGATCCAAAAGGTTAAGCTATTCAAATCTGAGGCTAAACAGAAAATTAGGAAGAACTACTATTTCGGTAGAGTTGGCGGTACCTGGAACAGCTTATCAGATGAGATTTTAATGAGCAAGGGAGTGGATAGTTTTTAAAAAGCCATTGATCTTCTATTGACTATAAATTGATAAAGCCTAACTTAGCTGTGCCCAGAGCCTGTTGCTGGTTGGCACATTTGTATTGTTTATGTATATTTTGATTCAAAATTCAGATTTAAAAGAGCACATTGTATGCGGGACTTAATGCTTTTACGTTTTTTGAGACTCACTAGAGCGGGTATAACATAGAACTACCTTTTCGGTCAACAAACGATTCTGCTGTTCACATAATGTAATGCTTTAACATAGAAGGTTTTCTGATTTCAAAACAAAATTAACTAACTTTGAAAAACTCGCTACAGAATTCAAAAATTAGTCACCCAGGTGATTGAAAACCATTGACAAACATAGAGCCTTTCCCGATCCAAAGATGCAAAGCAATCGCTACCAAAACTTACTCAATTTGTTCTGGAAGGGAAAAAATAAGCCAAAAAAAGTGGTGATTCTAGAAAACATGTAGATTTTGTTCATTCAAAAAGTTAAATTAATAGATTTTTTGTTTCATTTTAAAAGAGAGAGGAGAGAAAAGCATAAAATTGCTAAATACTTCCAGGGGACACAATATCGCCTTGTGTTATTGACTTTTTTGCAAAGTGTTTTCATGTTAAACGTTTTTCAATGTATGTGTGCAACTTGGAACTGCATTTTACTATTAAGTATGATGTGAATGTGGGTGAAATGTTTTAGTCACATATATATTATTTGTTTGATGTTGAAGATGATGAAAAGTTTTATTTTAATTTGGATTAGCTGTTTCAATTCAGTAAGAAATTAGTGAAACGAAAAATAAAATGATTTTTCTTTACTCATTTTGTTTTCATTTTCATTCTAAGTTTTCATTTTCCATAGTTTTCTCTATTTTTGTATAAATTTATTATCATACATGGAAGGAGTTGCAATCGGTAAAATTACATTCTAAATACTTAGAATACAGTTTTCCTATTGCCTCTTCACACGCAATCACACACATAATCCTATGTATTAATTTTTTTAAAGAAAGTGTGAGCTTCAGAGAAGAATTATTGTATTTATTTAATGTATGTAGACACATGTAAAAATAACCCTGGTTTTTTTACATGTGTCCTTTTAAAACTTCAACCAAAATTATGAAATAAAATGAGGTGCAGCTTATTTACGGATTTTCTGAGTCACACACATAGTGCTACATTTAAAATTTTGTAAAAACAATTAGAATTATCCTAAAATAAAGAAAAACTGCCATTACAAAAGTCCTTAATATTTTCATACATAGTAATACTAAAGAAAAAGAAGATATTTTAATAACTTCATCTAAATTTTTATTGTTATTTGCGAGAAAACAGCATCAGAGTGTCACACATAGAGCTGGGATAGCCCTATAGTTTATCGCTGCAGATTTATACCTAGGTGGATGCAGCTCGTGAAAATTTACCATTTAACATAGTATTTATTATTATTATTATTATTATTTACTTTTCTGTCCAAAGTTTTCTTTTTTACACCTTATATATTCTAGTTAAGGTGTAACCTATGTTGGATTTTGTAAGCTCAAAAATAACAGAAATTGCATAAGGCAGAGGAAAGTGGAATAAAACCAAACCACCAAGATTTGAAGTGAAGTAATGAGTCATACAGAGAAATACCTAGTACACCAAAATCAGGCTGCATATTCGTATGTTTATAGCAATTTTCTGAATTTGAAAGCATTAATATGTATTTCATTCTTGACTTTTTTATTATCTTTTCCAACTGATGGTTTTATCCATGGGTGTTCTGGAAACTTAAACAACATAGAATAATATAAAACTGTTTAATCTACTGATTTTAAACATTTTTGATTGAACCCAAATTTATGATGCTGTTTTGTTGCTCTCTTTTATTTCTTTTGGAACTGTCCTAACTTTAACTTCCTCCCCTGAAACTTGCCCCTCCAGGCCCGTCATTTAGGGGTCAAATGCCTCCCCCCCTCCAGACTTTGGGAACTCGGTGTTTTATATGTAAGTGGGAGTTTTTGCTATTTTTTGGGATAATTTACATTGTGTCCACAGCCTTTACTACCCCAACCCCAGGAAATATTCAAAATGACAGGCCTATCCCCAAATCGTGACATTTAAGGATGTCTCCTATGATGAAGTGATCAAACAGGCCCGTCATTTAGTGAGGTCATTTGCCCCTCCTCGCTGACTCTGAGAAATGAATACATTTACACATAAGTGTGGGCTTGGTTTTTGTTGTTTTTAGATGAAATTGCCGTGTGTGTTTGCACCCTTTGCCCCGCCCCCGAAAAAACTTGAAATGACGGGTCTGCAACCAAATTATGTGAGGTTTTGCATGTTTTTTTTTTTTTTTTTTTCAATATATTGCTCAAAAAGATAATGCATGAGAATCAACAAAATAGGATAGTTATTTGTCTCTGTCCTTGCACTTCAGCATTTTAATTCATGACGTTCAGGGCACATGATTTTAACGACATATTTTAAAGCAATAAAAACAGCGGTTTTGCAATAAAGAATAAATAATATAAATAAATAAATGGTAGATTTTAAAGGCAATATAAATTCGACTAGTAATTCCCTCAAAACACCCCCGTCTAAAAATTACAATGGCACATTATAAGCTATGACCCCCGAATCTTGTCCCTTGCTTTGGAAATGTAAGTGGGGATTGTAATATATTCTTTTTGATTGGAAAAGGAGATACAAAAGTGTTCCAAAACAAAATTGAGCCAGCAATCCTCAATTAAAAACTACACTGGCGGAAAAAAAAATACCAACACCAAGAAAATATTACTCTAGAGTAATGAAATTTGGGTAATGCAATTGTCTAGTTAACATGTTTAATTGATTAAATGTGCAAGATCACTGGCTAATTTAAGCCCAAGAAAATGCTGTGCAAATGTGAAATTATGTTAATATAATAGAGGGTGTAACCTCCAAAATTTTGAAGGCAAGTCTGCAAGCGTGCATGCATTGTGTCATACAGGTGTCGAATGTCACTTTATGGTATGGAGTGCCATGCTTGTTACACTTGTTGTGTCAATACTAGGACCGTCATTGCTGACTGTAGATGATGCTCGAGGTGCCGTCCAATGATATCCCATACGTTATCAATTGGAGACAGAACTGGTGATTTTGCAGGTCATGGTAACATGTGAGCACTCTGTAGAGCACATTGCGTTACAGTAGCGATGTGAGGGCGAGCGTTATCCTGTTGGAAAACTCCCCTTTGAATGCTACTCATGAAGAGCTGTACTACTAGTTAAATTACCAGACTGGCGACAAATTTTCAGTCAGTGAGTTTGGGATAACCACAAGAGTGACCCTGCTGTCGTAGGAAATTGCTCCAAAGACCATGACTCCAGGTGTGGGTCCCTTGTGTCTAGGCCGTAGACCGCTTGGATGCAGGCGGTCCCCTGGCCTCCTTCTGACCAATATACAGCCACTACTGGCACTAAGGCAGAATTTGTTTTCATCAAAAATCACAACAGATCTCCACTCCGACCTCCAGTGAGCTCTGTCTTGGCACCACTGCCGTCGGAAACGGCAATGGTTTGCTGTCAATGGAATACCGGCTACAGGCTGCCTGGCTCGGAGCTGTCCTTGAAGTAAACAGTTTCTTATCGTTCCTTGGGTCACGACGGTACCAACTGCAGTTCGAATGTCAGCCGTAGATGCAGTAAGATGCGGCGCAGCCGTATGCAAGATTCGGCGATCTTTCTTCTGAGTCGTGCCACATGGCAGCTCGGAACTCTATCTTCTTGAGGTAGTACCATCCCTTGACCATAGCTTCCAATAATCATGCATGGTGGAAACAGTCCCACCCAAGTTTTTCTGCAATATCGCGAAATGAAAATCCACCTTCTCGTTGCCAAATTGTACGACCTCGTTTAAACTCGGTGAGCTGTTGATAATGGCTTCTTAAAGGCAATCCTGGCTAACATGAACGCAATTCGTCAAATTTCACGGAAAAATAATACCCACGAGCTTCACAACACGCTATTAAAACAAGCCTAATTTGCATGTTCTGAGTGACGCCAGCTGTGCCACACTTATGCGCGGAGCGCGAAATTTCAATCGATGTCATCTTTCAGTTGTATAAACACGCCAACCAAATTTCGTTTATCTAACACAAGTCTTTCTTGGTGTTGGGATTTTTTTTTCCGCCAGTGTATTTCAAAAAGTGGCGTAAAGAAAAGTTGTATTAAACAACGATTTTGTTATTCAAGTTTTCAGTTAATAACATTTTTAAGAAATTGTATGTATTTATAATATAAATAAATGTTCAACTATTATATAATTTCGTTGTTCATTGATCTTATTTAAAAGACGATAGCTAAATTCATTACTTCTTTGAAACATCTACTTACTGGTTATTTTTTATTTTTGGATTTTTAAATAAGTGTATCAGTTTCTGTAGGTAAAGAACATTTTCCACTTAATAAAATGCTCAATTTAATCGAATATAATAGGTTGGAACTGATGGAAATTTGTTTAAGGTGGGCCAGTTATATTTTTAAAAATACTTACATTCCTTTTTGTGTTTAGTTGGCATGTAAGTCACAAAATTCCTTCTAATTAACCAAAAATCGACTTTGTTAACTTTTTTGGACATTACAGTATTCCATCTTTCATAGTCCCCGATTTTGTTTACCATAAGCTATGTGCACTTTGCAGCCCTTCGCTGATAATGCAACTATATTTTATTCCATTAACAACTCAGAACTCACCACGATGAGGTGGCTGCACTAGGCGTTCCACCTCAACTTTCCTATTCCTATCCTTCAATTTTAAGAAGAGTTGTTAGTTACCTCGGAACCAATGAATTTACATGAGCAATTACAATATGATTTGAAACAAGTTTGGATTGCCACCAGTTTCGTATTATACTTGAAATTGGACTAATGACCCATTGATGAATGAAACCCATTGATGATTGAAGTTCAAGAGCAACCAATTAGATGCGATACTCATTTCGGCTTGCGTTAAGGCAACTTTTCAAATCGCCTAACCAGAAAAGGCTGTTGTCCTCGTATCTGTCAAACTACAAGTTTCTGAAGCAGGAACCTTATTTATGCAGTGAAACTTCGGTAAGTCGAACTTCGATGAATCAAAAACTTCAATTAGGGCCCTGCTCCACATTAACGTAAAGCAGAAAAATAAAACAGAAACGTAAAATGGATTAAATGGTATTCCTATGGAACGTACCCGGATTTTCGGTTTCTGCCTTCGCGGTTTCGGTCGCGTTTTCTGCTGATGTGGAGCAGGGCCCTTAGCCGTGAATATTTATTCCTGTCTAAACTGAATGGAGAATGTATGTTATTAATTTTTGATAAGTCGAAATATTCGATAAGCCGTATTTCATTTCATTACTGTCGTCATACTTTCCTTGTTAACGCAACTCGACAAGTCGAAATCCCTTTTTACCCTCCAAATATTATGATCATTTTCTTTTGACCGGACCTCTTTCGGTTAATCGAAAATTTCAAATTCAAGAGAGCTCCAAAAAATGGCTATCAGGAGATAACATATCTGCATGTAACCCCTTTCCTCTCGCTCCCTTCAAAATCACGGGCTGAGTTTCCCTTTTTCGCACTCCCGTGACATTTCCGGGTTGGAGTGCTAATATAGTAAATTTCTTTTGCCTGAAAACATTTTACTTCTGATTTTGCACATTTGATAGCAGCATCAAGATATTTAATAACATTGTTTTTTAATGATTGAAACACATATTTTTTAAATTACCCGTGCTTGCTGGAAAACCAACATTAGTCACAGTAACCCTGAATATTGGCTTATCCCAAAAAAAATATTTTTTTTTTTTTTTGTAATTTAAAGCTAAAAACAAATCAAAATTTAAAAATAAATGTGCAAATGTTGTTCATACATATATTTTTATATTGTTTTCAGGGATTAAAAAAATCGACCTTTTTTCCTTTTCTTGAAAATTAACCTATCCTTAAGGGGTTAAAAACGTACACACTTCAGAAATAACTGTGATGTTTTCAATTATATTTACATATTTTTTGATATAAATGTTCGCGTCTGAAGGTGCAATGTACATTTACTGAGATATAATGTAGTAAACTTTTTGTTGTTGTTTCTAATACCACTCCGGTATCCGAGCACGAGTAGATGAAATCTGCTCGATTTAAGGCAGGAAAGATACGGCTTCCGTTTTTAAGAGCACCATTTAGGTGGAAGACCGATTTAAGCTCAACACACATGCCATAAGGACCCGTTCATAGGATAGGCATCCATTCATAACTCACTTTCACACACACAGAAAGGACAATGACAGGAGAGAGAGAAGGTACGCCCATGCCCCAGCCTTGACTCGAACCCGGGGCCACCGCATCAAGTAAACTTTAATCTGTGTTGTATTGTTAATAATTCAATTATCTTTATTTTCTATTCTTAAATTCTAAGCACCCTGTTAAAATTGCAAGTTCTTGTTTAAAAATAGTTAATAAAATAAAACTACTTTTAGATTCAATTGGTTTCGAGTTAATTAGCATTTTGCAAGCTAAAGTTGATTAAACGCAAAAAAAAAAAAACTTTTTTTTGGGGGGGGGGGGGGAGGGGGGCAGAATATTCGGTGCCGGTAGCAAAGGTAATATTAATTCCAGCAAATAATCCGATTTCCACAATTACAAAAAATATTATGCACAAAATATGTTGTTCGATTGCATAGCAATGATAAGAGAATTTTCTTTACAGAAATTTTTACACTTCACAACAATCTGGCAGCACAAAGAACGAAACTTCTAATCTTTTACATTTTAGTCCGATGAAGTATTTCAAATATATACGAAAAACTAATCAATCTATATAACGTGACTTCATTTCTTCAGCTGAAGTAATTTTTTGCTACAAAGCAAATGTCGATTTCGCTGTGAGATTTAGAAAGAAAAAAAAACATACAATCGGGCTCCAATTTGATAAGGCATACTTAATATTCATCCGTATCAGTGAGATTAACCGTTCTAGGATAACAGAGATTTTAACAGCAGTGATAGCTTCCGGTATCATCTCTGTCGCTCTCTGGCAGATGGCGGAATAGTGTCTGTTTTTCATCAATTGTGATCTAAAATGCAGATTGAATATTTGAAACAAGTGAGGCCGGAGCTATGGGTGGCTTTAGGCGCTTTGATTGTCACATATGTGATTTCCTCTATTGTGAGAAACTGGAGGAAGAATTTCCCGCCAGGTCCTATTGGATTACCGATCGTAGGTTACTTGCCATTTTTGACGAAGAAGCCTCATGAAAAACTGACGCAGTTGTCAAAAAAGTATGGGGACGTTTTCAGGTATGGGAGAATTTTTCCACATCTTTACTTTTCCATTTTTTTTATACATTTATACTCGCTTATCATTTATTTATTTGTTGTTGTGATTATTTCGAACACTTCACTTGGTGGTGACGGGTGTTTGATTCACAGACCTTATAAAACTAGATACATAACTCTGTACGCTGTTATAAAAAATCTGGTATGGACCCCACACTACTTCCTTTTACGTGTAAATTTCTTAGTAGTTGCCTTAAGTGTTAACAAGAAGTTCTGTCAAGAACTAAACGAGCCTACTTTCCCGTAAATCGACATCGGCATTCTAGCATCTGATCATTATTCTCTTGATTATCTAAGACTAAAAATTATGTCAAACATACATTTTTAGCACTTGAAGCTGATTTCTAAAAGCAAAATATACCCCTCTCATCAAATGAAATAGACACATAAAAAGTAAATAAATGAATAAATAAAGCTTTGTCGCACCTTTTAAAGAATGTAACTGTTACAGTTCTTCTGTAGAAAAATTCCTCAATTGTTTTCAAAAAAAATTAAAAGTACAAAGTACATCAAAACACATTTTATCAAAGAAAAAAAAAAAAGAAAAAAAAACTCGTCCGTTGATAAAATGTCTCGAATTTCACTTTTAATCCGTTGCCAGTTGTTAAATATAAATAAAGAATAAAATGCCCTCGTGAATGAAACATTTTTGTTACAAAAAAAAATCGTCTGCCAAAAATAATAATAATAATAATAAATTTAATAAAACAAATGAATAAATAAACAAAAAATCGTCTGCACAGTCAGTCTTTTTTTTTTCGGACTGTTTACTCAAAAGTTATTAGGGGTGACAGCTTGCTTGAGCGGTTCAATGTTGAACGAAAAATTGTTCAAATCGGAAATGTAAATACGGGAATGAAGTATCCTTGAAAAGTTCTTTCCAACAAAAAAAAGTTTGTTCAAATCGGACTGTTCATTAAAAAGTTAGTATCGCGGGACCCGTTATTTGAACGGCTCAAAGTTGAACCAAAAATTGTTCAAATTAAAAAATCAAATATGGGAATGAGCTGTACTCACCGAGATCTTTCCAACAAAAAATAGTTTGTCCAAATCGGAATGTTCATTCAAAAGTTATTAGGGGGGGACAGACAGACAGACAGACACAGAAGCGTGCTTAGAGTTTTAGCGGCCCTGTGCGAAATTTGTTTTAATATTCGATAACTAATAATTTTTTTATTTATTAATTTCCTCTCTCCTTACATGTAAATTATTACACACCGCAACATGCACCAGTAGACCAATCCCAGCACATAAAAACCGGCAATTATTTTGACTTTTTTACTCTATAAAATTGCTATATTACGTGAATTAAAAATAAAAAAGAAAGGTTTATTTGGAAAAAAAGAAAAATCTAGAGATAAATAAATAAAATTAAAATAAAAAAAAAACGATTCAGTGAAGAATAATTTTTCTAACTTTTTAAGCAGCAAATTGATAAATTAAATTTGAAAAATCTAAAAAAATACAAAAATCAATCTGCGCATCGCACTTTTACTGGGAAAGATAGTGATTTTTTAGTCATTTTAATGCAATTCCACGTCAAATAATTCATGAACAAGAAGTTCTGTCAAGAACTAAACGAGCCTACTTTCCCGTACATCGACATCGGCATTCTAGCATCTGATCATTATTCTCTTGATCATCTGAGACTAAACATTATGTCAAACATACCTTTTTAGCACTTAAAGCTGATTTCTAAAAGCAAAATATACCCCTCTCATCAGATGAAATAGAGACATAAAAAGTAAATAAATGAATAAATGAAGTTTTGTCGCACCTTTTAAAGAATGTAACTGTTACAGTTCTTCCGTAGAAAAATTCCTCAATCGTTTTCAAAAAAAAAAAAAAAAATTAAAAGTACAAAGTACATCAAAACACATTTTATCAAAGAAAGGAAAAAAAAACTCGTCCGTCTTTTAAACTGCTGCCAGTTGTTAAATATAATTAAAGAATAAAATACCCTCGTGAATGAAACACTTTTGTTACAAAAAAAATCGTCTGCCAAAAAAAAAATAATAGTAATAAATAAAATAACACAAATGAATAAATAAACAAAAAAATCGTCTGCACAGTCAGTCTTTTTTTTCTGAGCCTGCATTTCCGCCATGTTTGTGGAGTCGGAGTCGGAATCAGAGTCCTCACAGAAGATTATTCAGAAAAGTACTTTACAAACATTATTTATCAAAACCATTTTTTTACAAAGTAAGTTTTAAGGAAATCCGACTTTAAGTTCCAGGATCAACATTCAACTTAAATTCCCCGTAGGCGCTAATGTTAAATTTTTTTCTGAACGGTTCAATATTGAACGAAAAATGGTTCAAACCAAAAAGCGAAATAAGGGAATGAACCTCTCCGAGATCTTTCAAACAAAAAAAAGTTTATTCCATTCGGATGGTTCACTCAGAAGTTATTAGGTGGGGAAAGGTTGCTTGAACGGTTCAATGTTGAACGAAAAAATGTTCAAATTGAAAATTTAAATACTGTAATGAAGTATCCTTGCTGAGATCCTTCGAACAAAAAAAAAGTTTATTTAAATCGGACTGTTCACTCAAAAATTATTAGGGGTGACAGCTTGCTTGAGCGGTTCAATGTTGAACGAAAAATTGTTCAAATCGGAAATGTAAATACGGGAATGAAGTATCCTTGATAAGATCTTTCGAACAAAAAAAAGTTTGTTGAAATCGGACTGTTCACTCAAAAGTTAGCATCGCGGGACAGGTTGTTTGAACGGTTCAAAGTTGAACCAAAAATTGTTCAAATCGAAAAATCAAACATGGGAATGAGTTGTACTCGCCGAAATCTTTCCAACAAAAAAAAGTTTGTTCAAATCGGAATGTTCATTCAAAAGTTATTAGGGGGGGGAAAGGTTGCTTGAACGGTTCAATGTTGAACCAAAATTGTTCAAATCGAAAAATCAAATATGGGAATGAGTTGTAATCGCCGAGATCTATCCAACAAAAAAAAGTTTGTTCAAATCGGAATGTTCATTCAAAAGTTATTAGGGGGAAAGGTTGCTTGAACGGTTCAATGTTGAACGAAAAATTGTTCAAATCGAAAATGTAGATACAGGAATGAAGTATCCTTGAAAAGATCTTTCGAACAAAAAAAGTTTGTTCAAATCGGAGTATTAACTAAAAAGTTAGCATCGCGGGACAGGTTGTTTGAACGGCTCAAAGTTGAACCAAAAATTGTTCAAATCGAAAAATCAAATATGGGAATGAGCTGTACCCGCCGAGATCTTTCCAACAAAAAAAAGTTTGTCCAAATCGGAATATTCATTCAAAAGTTATTAGGGGGGGACAGACAGACAGACCGACCGACAGACCGACAGACCGACACACAAATTCCCCATCTCAATACCCTACTTTCAAATTTTTAATTTTTCGATATTCATTTTACCTTTTTATTTTTTTAACTTGGCGATATTTTTTGGACTTGGCGATATTTTTTTTAACTTGGCGATATTTTTTGGACTTGGCGATATTTTTTAGATGCATTAAGCCAATTTTAATACTTTTTTCGTCTTTCTTTTATTTTTAACGGGAAAGTAGGCTAAAAAACAAGTTTTTGACTAATCATTTCCAATTTTAGCAAAATTTGGTGTGAAGCACACATATGACAAGATGAGAAATCCTGCCAATTTTCTGATATCTACTTCAAAAATTGTACGAAATACAATTCTATTAAAAAAACTTAAAAATTGCGAAAAAAAAAGAGAAGAGTTTTTACAACTCTGGCTGTAACTTTTTTTATAGTGGAATAAAAACTCAAAAACCGCTGTAAATGAAAAAAAATTGAGCTTTCCATTGATATGTTTATAACTTTCTTACGACAGGTTTAAGCTTCTAATTGCCCCAAAATGGTTTTAAAATCATTATTTTTACCAGAAAAAATGCAATGCGTAGCAAAAAACGCAACCACTCTCTGCCGCCAGACACTCCGCATGCTGCTTAGAAGAGTACAGGAAAAGATACATTAAAAGAGCCAGACGTCTTAAAATTCTCACTCGAAAACGTTGCTAGCTCTTAGACTATTAAGCAAAGCATTTTGGAAACTGTTTTCAAACAAATTTAAGTGGTTGAAGTTAAAGTTTCTCTGGAATGAAATTTATAAAAAATATCAACTCTGTGTATAAATCGGTTCCATTCACATCAAATTCCAACGCCAAGTTATTGCAATTAGTTATTAGTCCAGGCTAGTGTCCATTGAAATGTCATCAAACCTAAAATTTTTACATATATGACATTTTTTGGTGGTTTCTATATGAATTTGACCTGCTGATTCCGAATCCGTTGAGTGCCAGACGCCAAACCTTGAGCATTTTTGTCAAAATGACGAAATCCAATATGGCTGCTGTAAAAGGTACGAAGCAAATTAATGGAATCGTGCGTGCAATGAAACATTTTATACACTTAAAAATGATTGTACTCTTTAGTCAAAATATAATTCTATTGAAAATTATTATTTATGAAAAGTATACGAATAAAAAAATTGTCAAAATGGTAAAATTCAAGATGTGAGCCTAAAAAGTTATAAGGTTCGATTTTCAGGTATAAATCATTTTTAAACCGTAATTTACATGAAAATAGAATGTTTTAACAAAGATAAACGTTTAAAATGCTATGCAGGGAGCATAAAAAATGTGATTTAGCCTAAAAATAACACTGTAAAAATATTTAGAAACATTCCAAACTTAAGTTTCGGGATTTTGCCGGCTTAAACCAATTTCCTGCAAGAAACAAGTTTCTTTTGCGAAAAAGTTTCCCACATTGATACAAGTTGCGTGAATGCGAACTTCTCACTGGTGTGAAACGTATTTTTAGCTACCAGTTGGAAAGTATATCCAACGTGTTTGTTTAGTGTTTCGCCTTCAGCTCGATAATGGATTGTCCAGATTGACTTCACCCAAGTAAGAGTAAGTGCAATCTCTCGATATTGTAGTTTTGAATGAATTGCAAAAAAATTAGCGGCTCAGTTATTTGCTTGACATTTCTGCCTTAGCAGTAGCCATATTTGTTAAACTGCTTCAAGAGCTTTCCTGGTAAGCCAGAAAGGTGCCGAACTGCTACAATCAACCTATCTAAGAGTTTTTCGCAAGTTTCCGATTTATTGCCGTAAAGTGACTGACTTTTGTTTGGAAGCGTTATAAATTCTTTAGCAAGGTTTCTGACCTTCATCAGGAAACTTTCCTGATTTCTTCCAGGTATGTTACTGGCAGAAGTTAAGCCTATAACTGCCCATTATTTTCCAGGAGCGTTTCGCTTTGTTTTTACTGTGAAACTGTGAAGAGAGATATTGTCTTAAAACATACCAGACAAATAAAAACATATTTTCCAGTAGTAATAGAATCGTATGAGAAACAGCACTACAAAAAAAAAATTCCCAATGAAAAAGCGAAAAAATGCTTAGGGCTAATGAGATATATTCGATAGATGTTTTGTGATATCAAGGGAAAGCTTCCTTGCAGAAATTATTTAGTCATGAACTGGCTCCTCTTCCTACTGCTTTATTTGATAATGAGTGAAATATGAGAGGTCCTAATAAATCTGTACTAGAGTCAAAACTAAAGGCAGTTTTCAGGGTAGGCGGTAAGAGTCGTCCAGAAATTATCATTCTTGGTGAATGTGCAACATTGTGGGCAGTACCTTTACCCGCAAAGCCAGCTGCTTGAGTAATTGTATTGATGGTGTAGAAAACTTTATTAAGCACGAGATACAAACCATTCTAGCGGTACACAATCTGTTTGAGAGATACGATAAACTTAGTACTACGTCACAACGTCGAGCCACATAAGAGAAAAATATCTATTGCGTTTTTCAACTTAATGATAAATCACCACTTTCTAAAAGAGACATCGTACTGAAAGTAGTACCAAATAAGACGCAAGTAATTAAGTTTGTTGTGAGTCTACTACATTCGATACCCAGATCAATGTGTAATTATTACTGGTACCGATTCTTTTCCGATTAGATTGGTATTGGAATTCAACAAGCTTTTGTTTCTCATGAAGAAGCTGATGTGATTATGACTCACTACTTAGCTAAAGTCAGTAGTATTCCGAATGAATTTAGAAACCTTCCAAATTAAAGTAAGTTACTTTACGGCAAGAAATTGGAAACTTCTCAAAAACTCTTAGATAGGTTGATGGTAACAGTTCAGCACCTATCTAACTTACGAGGAAAGCTCCTGGAGCAGTTTGACAAATATGGCCAGTGCTAAGGCAAAAATTGCAAGCAAATAACTAAGCCGCTTATTTGTTTTGCAATTCATCCAAAACTACAATATCGAGAGATTGCACATACCCTTACTTGGGTGAAGTCAATCTGAACAATCCATAATCCAACTGAAGGCGAAACACTAAACAAACACGTTGGGTATACCTTCCGACTGGTAGCTAGAAATACGTTTCACACCAGTGAGAAGTTCGTATTCATGCAACTTGTATCAATATGGGAAACTTTTTCGCAAAAGACACTTGTTTCTTGCAGGAAATTGATTTAAGCCGGCAAAAGCCCGAAACTTAAGTTTCGAATGTTTCTAAATATTTTTTCAGTGTTATTTTTAGGCTAAATCACATTTTTATGCTCCCTGCATATCATTTTAAACATTTATCTTTGTTAAAACATTCTATTTTCATGTAAATTACGGTTTAAAAAATGATTTATACCTGAAAATCGAACCTTACAACTTTTTAGGCTGACATCTTGAATTTTACCATTTTGATAATTTTTTTATTCGTATACTTTTCATAAATATTAATTTTCAATAGAATTATATTTTAACTAAAGAGTACAATCATTTTTAAGTGTATAAAATGTTTCATTGCACGCACGATTCCATTAATTTGCTTCGTACCTTTTACAGCAGCCATATTGGATTTCGCCATTTTTACAAAAATGCTCAAGGTTTAGCGTCTGGCACTCAACGGATTCGGAATCAGCAGGTCAAATTCATATAGAAACCACCAAAAAATGTCATATATGTAAAAATTTTAGGTATATGGCCTTCTAGCCTGGACTATTATTAAATTAAGCTCTTCCAAAGGTTTTAATGCTGGAATACTGCAAAGAAATCCAAACATCTTGTTGAAGACTTTTTTTTTTAAACACTCCTATTTGGACATAAATAGATTGACTCGTAAAAAATTGTTTACTAACACTCTTTCTACGAAGAGGTGTTAACAGGAGAAGAAATTTCATCAGTATTCATTCCCAAAGCGAGAGCTAAATCTTCCACTGTAATTTTAGAATTTTAGGACGGATACAAAGAAATGGCGATCACTTCATTGAGGGCCCCTACGTCGGCACTTTTACGATATTTAATCTTAAAATATGACATTTTATGCATTTTTTTTTTATGTTTTCGTTGGGGTGAGGGCTAATCTCTCCGGAAATGTTTTGCAATTGAATACAAAAAAAAAGGGGGTGTGGACAGGGCCGTCGACAGGTTTCACGGGCCCCTATGCAACTTTTTGTGGGCCCCCCTCCCCCAAACCTTTACTTAAACTTCCTACAATTATTTTCACGTAAATAGCGTAAATTTTGTCAAAGGACATAACTAAAATTTTATCGGTTTAACTGAAAGTTTTCTTAATAAAAGAAAAAAAAAAGAAAAGATTTGCGATACTTTTTTTTAAAAGGAGTTCTCAACTTTTAGGGCCGCAGCTGCAACCAAAGATTCGGTAGCTGGTCGTAGCATAATATATACTCGCCTTAATTTTTTAGGAGTGCAGACGGAGCCTTTGCTTCTCCCCCCCCCCCCCCCCCACCTCGCACCTCCTCTCCCTAGATTTTTCGTAAGAGAAAAACTCGCGCTCTTACTTTTCCGATGAATTGTAAATACAATTCATTCAGCATTTTTAAAAGCTTTTGTGTGTCTTTTTCGCTGATAAGTGATAACATAACCTAATAGCGGGATGAGTATTAGAATGTTGCAATGAAATCTTTTTAAATGGGGTGTAGAGTAGATTAGTCTCCATTTCAGGGGGTCCGGGGGATTGTCCCCCGGGAGAAATTTTGAAAAATTGATACGAAATAAGGCATTTTGAAGCCTTATATGAAGTAATAAGACGGAAAAATATGACAAAAAAAGAGGCAAACAAAGACCCTTGAAAAGTCATACATTCGGTAAAAATTAAAATGGTTTGAGGTTCAACAAATCGTTGACAATAATCGACTAGGAATAAGAGTAAGAGAGAAGAAGGAACGGAGAAAAAATACTACCGTAAAATGGGGTTAATCGGAACACTTTTCAGCTTTGATTGTAAAAAAAGCAGTTAAAAGATTTTTTTTTAATTTGATTTTTTGGGTAAAAACTTCGGTCTTGCTTTACTTTTGATATTCCAAGCAAAGACAAAAGATTTTGAGCAATTATTATTAAAATATATAGCAAATTATGGGTGTTCCGAATCACCCCGCTGATAGGGGTCAATCGGAACACTTGTTAAAATTTTTATTTTTTTCAATTTAATCTGTAATAGGTCTCACAAACATGAGTAATATTGATGGGGGAGAATAAGAACAGATAATTACTGTCAAATAAATGTATAATTTCAGTACCAGTAAACGTTTATAACTGTCTGTGTGCTGGACGTTTACTACATAAAGTCTATGTGACTTTCTCCCTTTTATTTTAAGTAAAAAAAAGTCTCCTGGAGAAAAAATCTTTTGAAATCTGTAACTTTTGTCATTCTAAGATCTAGTTGATCACGAGAAGGGATAAACAGTAATAAATCTTTGTCCCTGTCTTGATTACAAGAATTGGGGTTAGAATCTTGATTTTTCAAACAATTTCCTTCAAATAAGTTTGAATTGGAACAACAGAACTAAGTGTTCCGATTCACCCCGCAAATTTTTTTACCATGGCATTTTTCAGAATTCTTCACTTTTATGACACAATTTATAAAAAATGTAAATTCTAATGTGGTATTCTGTTGTTCAGATACAGGTATAATTGAAACATACCACTCATAGTTTTTAAATATAAGAAGGTTTGTTCTTGCATATGAAGTTTTGCAGTCTATGAAAATGTGATGTTTTCTAGCATTCAACGTGCAGCCCTCTTTAGAAGCCAGTATCGTTGCCAGATTGACAAAAGTATTTTTTTCCTACTTCCTATGATCTTACCTTTCTAAAAAAAAAATTCATGGCGAAAAATACCCAATAGTATATTTATGAAGAATTTCTTTGTACGGTTGGGAAGTTTTGTTCCGATTGACCCCGCTGTTCCTATACACCCCATTTTACGGTACATCTGAAAAATTGCTGAAATGTGGCATATTTAACGGAGTTATTTTTGGAGTAAAACTAACAATTTTGTGGGACCTAATGGTTAAGAATATTTCCTTTGACCCTAGAGATCGAACTCGAAATCCAATATGAGAGAACTCTTTCCAAAAAAAAAAAAAGAGCGAAAAGGTAAAGGGGGAAAAAATAGTCATGCAAAACACACTCATTAAAATTATAAAAACACAGTTGAAGCAAAAAAATAGTAAACAACGATATAAATTAAAATTATATTTATAATTTTTACATTATTATTTTTATATAATTATTGTTACACTATTATTATTTTTGCATAAATAGGGTTTTCACTTAAATAGAGTAAATACTGTCAAAGGAAATAACCAACATTTTCAACTTAAAAGTTTCCTTAATAAAAAAAATATAAAAAGAAAGAAAAGAAAAGAAAACATTTGCGATACTTTTTTTTAAAGGAGTTTCCAACTTTAGGGCCGCAGCTGCAGCTGCAACCAGATTTGACGGAGCTTTTGCTTCTTCGGAAAAAAATCGCTCTTACTTTTCCGATGAATTGTAAACACAATTCATTCAACTTTTTTTTTACCAGGGCGGACTTAGACTTACAGGTGCTCTAAACTGTTACAGACCCCTTTGCATTCCCGAAAACTTAAGTAGCAAACCTACTTTTTTTTTACTTTGTGTCTTTTTCGCTGATAACAACCCCGAGTTGTTTCCTTGTGTTTATAATGCTATTTTTTTTTTTTTTGACGTAATAACGGGATGGGTAACAGAAGAGAGAAAATTGATGCAATGACCTCTTTAAGTGTGATTCAGAGTGGACTATTCCCAAATTCAGGGGGTCCAGGCGATTGTGCCTCGGGAGAAATTTTGAAATAAATACAAAATTCTGCATTTTGAGACCTTATATGAAGTAATTAAGACGGAAAAATATGAGAAAAAGAAGAATCAAAAACCCTCGAGAAATTATACATTCGATCAAAATAATAATGGTTTGCGGTTCAACAAATCGTTGACATTAATCGACTATATTGATAAGAGCAAGTGAATAGCCGGAAGAGAGAAAAAATATACCTGAAAAATTCCTGAAATGTGGCATATTTCACAAAGTTATTTTTAGAATAAAACTAACAATTTCATGTGATCTAACAGTTAGGAATATTTCCTTTGATCCTAGTGACAGAACTCGTTGTCCAAATTATGGGAAGAAATAGATCACTCTTTTCAAAGATAAAAAAAGGTCAGACTTTCTGAAAAATTCCTGAAAGGTGGCATATTTCGCAGTTATTTTTAGAGTAAAACTACCACTTTCATCTTATCTCACAGTTAGGAATACTTTTTTTAACCCGACTGACAGAACTCATTGTCCATAATATGGGAAGAAATAGATCACTTTTTCTAAAAAATAAGTGTAAAAAGGCAAAGGGAAGAAAAAGTTATGCAAAACACACGCATTGAAAGAAACAATTAAAGCAAAAAAGAGTGAATAGCGATATAAATTAAAATTGTTGCTAAAAAACTGAGAAGGGGCCATGCCAACCTCTCTCTCTCTTTCTTTCCCGAAAAATACAAGTGGTATCAATTTCAATTTATATTATTATTTTTTGTTAACAAAATATAGTATTGAAATACAAACACACAAACACAAAACTTACCGGAAAGATAGGTTTGTGCACTCAGCTGAGGGATTTTGTATAAACAAGAAGATAAATGTAAATGTTCCTGGTGATAGTAAATGTTACTGGTTATAGCGGGACATCCGTGACTTGCGCGCTTCTTCCCTCGCGCGATTTTTCCCGGGGGCCCTGGTCATGGTAATCAGTGAAAAATAATCTCAGAAAATGAACTCGAGGACAGCTGGACCAAAAGTGTCCGTCTAATTCGACGACAATTGATCAGTGATCATAAGTTTTACTCCTTTTTTAAAAGGTATGGGAAAATAAGAAGTCTTTTGTTGTTCAGTTGATCTGGACATCTGTAATAAATGACTGCAATAAAAAGCCTGTTTACAGAAATCTGGTAGCGAAAACCTTACAACAGCATGGGAAATTTACAAAGCCCGCCGACAGGAATCAGCCTGAGTTCCCTGAGTTCATTCAGGATTGGCGACTACATCAAAGGTAATCAAATGACAGACGAGCAAGGGATAGTCCCAGTGGGATTTAGTATTCCTGGAACTCTAACAGTGGCTCTGTGCACCCTGGGCTTTGTGATTAACCTCCCAGAAAGTTCTCGGAAGTGAGTCTTTTAAAGGGACAATAGCGGCTTCTTGCCGTCAGATAAAGAATGCCGAATCTTACTTGAGCAAAGAGAGGATGATGATGGCTTGTGATGGTTTTATCAGTAGCAAAGCAAAAATGTATTAAAAAGGGCTGAAATTGGCGATTTTTTTAAATAAAATATCTCATTTAACTTTTTTACGGCATGAAAAACAATGAAAATTTTGAAAACACAGTTAAATGATTGTTTTTTAGCGCAGGAAAAAAAATATGCGCGGTGATATTCGGAACGATAATGCTAAATTTGGCGCCCTTTAGCGTGGAAAAAAAAAAAAGAAGTTTTAGTTACAATCTCCCACAGAAATATCCTAGCTTCTTAAATGAATATTTTTAAAACACATAAATGCTTGTTTCTTAACTTCGGAAAAACAAAATCTGTCATGATACTCAGAACGATGAGGCTGAATTGAGCAGCCTTTAGCGAGGCGCCCACATGGAGTGTAAGTGTTGCGCGCGAGTTTACGACGTGACTTTACGGGGGGGGGGGGTCATATCACAAATGTGACAATTTCTAGGGGCCCTGAAAGGAATGTTCTACAAATGCTTACTGAAAGAGCAATGGACAAAGGGGCTCCATAATCTCCAAATCCGCAACTGTACAACAATGGCTTCAAAAGGACAAAAAAAGGGAAGCATATTTTGCATTTATAATAACTTTTATATATCATCTTAATATCCATTTTCGTGGGCATTTTCAACATTTAAAACTATCTTCAGATACATCTATGGGCATTCCGAAAGTAGATTGTAGCTGCTACTTTTTGAAAAAAAAAAAAAAGTTGCAACTATAGTTGACTACATTTTTAATGAAGTAATTGTAGTTAACTAAAAAAAAATTTCTGACCACTGCTTGAGAAATGAAGCAAAATTTTTAAAATTTCAAATGTCTGTCTAAACATTAATAAGTTGTTAGAGGATGGAGTGTTGTAGGGGCGAGGGCCTATTACAATATCTGGTCCTGGGGTTCACGGATTGATGTGGGGGCCCTAATACTGAATAAGCTCCCCTCCCCCAAGAAAGAACGGATAAATCAGTCACATACTTATAATAGAGAATAGAAATCAATGAAACACTACGTTTACGAGTCAATTTCATTACGATGGAAACCCTGGATTAGGGGGCCCTAAAAGTAATGTTGCTCCGGGGCCCCACCTTGCTTTATTCGAGTACTGGATGCTACAAATGTGAAATCAGCAAGACTGAAGTGAAGCATCTTGGGAAAAAGTTTAATAAAGCTAATCAATAGAAAAAGAAAGAATATTTAAAGAAATCAAAATTTGCAAACAAAAAAAAAAAAAAAAAACATAATTTTCTCCCCTTTCTTTCTCATTTGGGGGCCCGGGCCCTTGGCAATCGCCCACAAACCGCCCTGGATAGTCCAGGCCTGCAAGGTCACACACACCAAGGTCGAAATTTTCCAAGCCCAGTTCCAAGAAAAGTCGAAAAGCCAGGGAAAAGAGGGGTTTCGTTCCTTTTAAAATGAAGCTCTAATAGATGTGAGATGTGCTGAAAGTAGGGTCAGAGAAAAAGACCTAATGAAATTTTTCATTTTTAATGTGGAGCGTTGAACTTTGTAAGTAATTTTAGACCCTCAATGGCTAACCCATTAAAAAAAAAAAAAAAAAAAAAAAAAAAAAAAGGCTTGCCCCCCCCTCTCGACGGGCCTGGGTGTGGAGAGGATTGGCACTATTTCAGTCTGTCTTTGATGACATTTGGGACAGAAATGTTGTTCGGAACTTCTCCCTGAAACATTTTTTGAAATTGTAATTCCAAAAAAAAAAAAAAAGCAATTTTTTGACGATCTCTGATGATGCCAGGAAAAAAGAAGTTGGAGGACACAAACCCAAAAATTCTTTCCCATAATTTTTCGGCATAGTTCAAAAAAAAAAAAAAAAAAAAAAAAAAAAAGAGAAAAGAAAGAAAGAAAAAAAAAAAACCCGTAATTTTGGATGATTTCGATGATGTTAGAGGATCAAGTCAATAATCTCTGATGATATCAAGAGGACAGAAGTAGGAGGGCACAACCCGGCGAATTCTCTTTCCACAATTTTTCGGTATCGAAGGTTAGAAGCAAAAAAAAAAAGAAAAAAAAACGTAACTTTAAATGGCTTTGATGATATTAAGAGAAGGGAGGATTCAGGTTAAACTCCGTAAGTGTTTCATGTTGTTAAGAATCTCAGAATCTGTTACATCTGTTGAATACAAAAATTTCAGTCGTTAAACTGAAATTTTTGTATTCAACAGATGTAAACCACGGTATGAAGTTATGCAGTTAAGGGTAAGTAATAAAAATTTAAAAAAAAAATTGCCCCTCCCTTGAGAAATTTTTGGATCCGCCCTTGAGGATTTCAAAGTCAGTGTTTCTGAACTTTTCTAAACAAAATAAGCGTTTCCTCTGAAGCTGAACAGCAGTATGTAAATTCATAGTAGAATTCTGCTTTGCTTTCCTAACAAAATTAACAAGCAAATCGTACCATATACATAAAGAGGTGAGAAATTTGAAACTTTCAATATCCCTTGCAAGAACGTTCGCTTCAGTTTTGCATTTTGACTCAGTTACAGTTTCAGATATTTCAATTAATTTATCCTAAGTATTCGTCAATTTGAAATCTAATATATTTGATACTTTCGATTCGTCATTCTCATCTTGTGGATATAGGCTATACATTAAAATTTTTAACATACAGCTTTAGAATGTCCCATCGCTGATTAGAGGCAGAAAATAAGATTTATATTTGCTGAATTTTTCCAAAAAAAAACAAGTTTGCCTTTGCATAAGAAACGAATTGAAGAATTGGCCATGCCACCAAGAGTGGTTTGTATTTTATATATTTTGAAAGTTTGAAGAAAAGTGTTTTTTTTTTTTTTCAAAGAATTTTTCCCTCATGTACACACAAAAATATTTTGTTCTCTTGTAATATTTTAGCGGCCCCAAAATTTCAAAATATTTTAGCGGCCCTGTGCGGTGGCACAGTTTGCCACCCCCTAAGCACGGCCCTGGACAGACAGACCGACCGACCGACGCACAAATTCCCCATCTCAATACCCTACTTTCAAATTTTTAATTTTTCGATATTTATTTCATTTTTTTTGTTTCTTTTTGACTTTTTTTTACTTGGCGATATTTTTTGAACTTGGCGATATTTTTTGGACTTGGCGACATTTTTTAGATGCATTAAGCCAATTTTAATGCTTTTTTCGTCTCTTTTATTTTTAACGGGAAAGTAGGCTAAAAATAGTGCTTGGAGTGAGTAAGGTAACAATTCAAATATTTACTCCCCTAATCTACCACGAAACAATGCAAAAAATATTTTACAATGGTTATTTTTCTAAATATTGCTGATTTTAATATCATTTAGTGAATTTTTCGCAAAATATCGCCAATAGCGCCAAATTGAACCCAAATTCAAAAAATAATTTTTTCGCCAAATTTGTCGCCAACTTGGCGATATGTCGCCAACTTGGCGTCAAACACTTGGCGACCAAAAGCTTGGCGACATGTCGCCAAGTGGTGGCGCCAATTCATATCACTTGAGTCTGTATTGAAATTAACATTGATTTACCCCAAAAAAGGGGTAAAAGACCCCTTTGGGAACATTCGAATGCAATCACAAGGGGAGGTGCACAACTAGACCCCCCTCAGAGCCTACATACCAAGCTAGAAGTTTCTACGGCATATAGTTTTTGAGTTATGCGAGCCACATACGCACATACATCCGCACATACGTACATACAGACGTCACGAGAAAACTCGTCGTAATTTACTCGGGGGTGGTCGAAATTGATTTTTCGGCTGTTTGTATGTTGTTAGGTACATATGCACGTGCTGACAGGTCGAAAAAACTACGCGACATTCATTCAGGGGTGAGCAAAATCAAAATTTAGACCGAAATTTGAGTGAATTTTTTTTCGTGATCACAATACTTCCTTTACTACGTAAAAGGAAGTAAAAAGCGTGCCAGACGGATGCATATTTTACCTCTAGGGTGAAAGCCAAAAAGGCACCTGTTTTTCAAAGTGAAATATTGACTAGATAGCCTCGTTTGATATACAGTCGATCCCGCTTAATAGAATAGTCATGGAAGCCACTGGTCGCTCAAATCTTGAAATAAATGGGAAAAGCATAGAGTACGAGAATAAAAACTGATATTCTCTCTTTGTGCGGTAACGGTCACGCACCTATTCTAAACCCTGCGCATGCGCTTTTCGAATGCTTGCCCGTCTGTAGTGTCCATCGCAATTGCCCATGGAACCTTTTTCTCGTTGTGTATTAGGTAGTATTAAATCGGTAGTTTAATGTCAGCCAAAAATCGGAAATAAATCAACTAAAGTCCCCGTCGTAGTGATGTCTTAAAATTTTACGAATAGGACGGAATATGTTAAGACTCGACAGTAGAAAATAACCTTCATGCTACAGAATTGAGGAATGCGTGATCGGGCAGTTTTCTAACCACAATGCTGTGGATACTTTTTTAACAAACCAGAATAATGACGAATTTTCATTGATTCTTCTACTTAAGATTTAAAAGTAGTATTCCTTTACCTTTAAAATAAGTCTAACTCCATTCGTGAACGGTTCTAAGAACGTTAGCTTCCTGGTGTCTAAATACATTAATTTAAAACATTATATTCTTTATATACGCTATAGTAATGCTGCAGTTTCTCTAACGTTCAAATCACATTATCTGAAATCTCATCATTAGAATTTGACACACATATATGTAAGTTTTCGTTTGCATCCTTTTTTCTGGTCTGATTTGCATATTTGCTTTTCCGGGTATGTTCTGCATACTGCATTACAGGACATTAACTACAGTCAAGGGAAAACAATAAGCAATTGTGATTGTTCAAACAACTGGATTTTTTTTTAATTTATCGAACTAACTTTACTCCCCGCTAAAAATGTACTTGAGGGGAACTTTTTGGCTTCGAATTTGGTTTTAGCATGCATAAAATACCATCAATATATTCAAGCTTCGGAGGCAGCACTTGATAAATTATGGCTTAATGTCAATTCAATTACGACACATTTGAACCTAAGCAATTATTCACAATACTTACTGCTATAATACCTTATTTTATTATTCTTTTAAAGTTTTTGCAAGAAGGAAGCATCAAGCTATTAAATATTCCAAATTTGACTACTAGAGACTTAGAAAACACAAAAATTCAACATTGCCGAATGTTAAAACACAATGATTGATTTTTAATGAATTCTGGAAACCCCCCCCCCTCCCGCGCAAAAAAGTGAGCCTTGAGAAACGAAACCAGTGACGTCTGACGGCTGTATTTACAGTTTTCGCACACAAAAATTACATTCCAACTACTCAGTTTTTAATATAAGTAGATAGATAGATAATATCTGCTTACTGAGAAGAAAAGCCTTTTTTGGCAATTTTCGCTATCCAAGAATCTCGCTCAGTTGGTGCCTGAGGCCAAAGAGTTAAAATATCCCCCCAGCCATATAACGTCACCTTCACATGAACCTGAAAAAGTATTTTTTAAAAATCTCAAAAAGTACTTGTATTCTCTCCATTGCATGTGATATTCATAACTCAGAACTGATGTAAACATTTAAAAAAAAATGTATGGGCGATTCTCTGTAAACTCGTCATTTTTCACACGAAATCTGTCCGGGCACGGTTTTTTGAAATGTTCGTATAATTATAATACTACTAGCTTAATACCCGGCGTTGCCCGGGTGCTTATTAATACAACATAGCATTCAGGAAAAAAAAGTTTGAAAGAGTTCTATTCATATGGGTATAAAATAATTTGCATCAATCTGTCTCTTAGGTGCAAACTTTGAAAAAAAACTAAAATATTACAGAAAGTTAAACGTTTACAGAAAAATAATCTTATCAAAAGGTGAAAATTAAAGATAAATGTTGTCTGTGCTTTGCCGCGTCCACTGGTATGAAATATATGCACATGGAAGTGAAAAAATTGCATCAATTTCACCCGCCAAATTTAAAATATTAACTTTTCTTTATTAATTGTTCCCACCTACAAAGTAAAAATTATTATGACTCAGAAATAAATCAATTTCTCGTTCTGAAGGCTTATCTCCATTACAGACGCAACTGTCGTCGCATTGCAAATTTGAAATTCAAATCCGTGGTTCTTTTTATAAAGTCCACATGAATTATGATTGTTTTTTACTTATTTCAATGCTAAAAGGAAATAGGTGAGCCTTAAATTAAAAATTCATTACTTTAATCGCAATCATTGTTGGAAAATACTAATATTTAAAAATCTTAAATTTCATCAATTTGAATGCTAAAAGGCCTATCTCGATTACAATATAAATAGGCTAGATTCCTATAAAAGGGTCGTTTTTGACAAAAAATTTAAATTTGAGCTTTTTAGATTTTTTAAAATTTCAAGACCCCGCCTATGAGAATTCTAGGGCATCAAGGAACCTCTATGTCAAGTTTGATGAAAATCTGACGCAAACTGTGGATTTGTATAGAGAACAAGTATACATACACTCATTTTTATAGATATAGAAGATTGCTCAGAAAATGAATCTATTACCTTGGTTTGAAAGAGGGTCAATTGAAGTTTGTGTTTTTCTGATAAATCATGACAGGGGGTAAGTCCCCCACCTATTATAACTAGGCAGGGGACTGTGTCAGGTGACTGTGTTTTTGCTCTTTGTTGCCTAATATCTGCAAAACTATTGGAACATAATTAGTTACGAGACTACCTTTCCATTTAGGCAAAAATCGTGGACATAATAACTAATATGTTTTATAATTAAATTAATTGACATTAATAAAATCACTTCCCAGAGGACTTTTCGCAACGACTCTGAGGCATACTTTCATCACAAATGTTGCTCTCAAACTAAGCAAAGTAGCGTTTCAACACCGTTCTCGGCGATTTCTGCAAATTCACACGGATTACTTTAAACTTCATGCCAAAAAGAATTTGCAAAAGTTTTAGATTCTTCGTATTACAGCTTTGAACTTGTTGCAGGGGACTGTTTGAAAAAACTCCGGACAGAATTCATATGCCAATTTTAAGTTTTAGAAATACGTGATTATACCTTATTTCATAAGAAAAATATAGCTTCATTATTCTATTTTTAGATATTAATTGTCAAATTTATATAGTGTTATTAGGTTTTTTGAAATACTATCTTTAACAGTTAGACTATGGGATTGGGACAGCCAGGGGACTGTGTTTTTGAAGCTTAGATAATTTCTAGAAAAAAAAAAATTAAATTGTTATCACTCCAAATACAATTGGGCCACAAAGTATTAATGCTTTACTTGTATTAAGAGCGATAATTACTTTATTACACTTTATTATTTTTAAATTTAGCAGTACCCGCACGGCGATGCCCGTGCGAAAAATGTAAAGAAAGTCAACTGAATAAATTTAAATTCACTCCACCCTCTTAAGTAAAATTATTATATTCTTTAATTCAAATGTGCACCACGACCTTTTAAAATATATTGATGACACTTTTAATGCCATTTCAGTTTGTAGTGCTCAATGCGAGGATTATTTTAGTTTTAAAGACTTTTTTCTTCTTTTCGTGTGTGTGTGACGAACTTATTTATTTTTAGCGAAATTTTTACGTTCCAATGAAACTTTTGATACAACTGTAGAGTCAAGATTTTCGAAAACTCTCAACGACCACAGCAATATTGCCCTTGAAATTTAATATAATTCACCGATTTAACCGTAATTTCAATGTAAAATTGGTCGCCAAATCTAAATTTATTAACATAGGGAACCGATTGTATCAGGTAGATCAGCCACAACCATTCTTCCATGATTTTAATGTGAACATCAAAAGACTAAAAATATAATGTCTTTCGCACCATCTCTTTGAAGTGATTACAATCTAACAATGACCCTCAAATAATCAAGATTTCATTGGCTGGGAGGTTTGGTAATTTTCTCGATTGTTGCCAAAATTTACGACGCCAAATATGAAAAGTAACTGAATAGCGGTGTTACAGAAAATGTCAGAATGGAACTATTATTATTAAAAATTTAGTGATGGCGGCATTAAATACATGTTTTAAACATGCAATAAAATACTCTTTAAGACTGCAAACAACTACTGTTCCTTCCCAGACAGTTTTATTTTTCTTTGATTTGGAGAAAGTAGTGTTTCACTGGCTGGGAGGTTTGGTAAATTTCCTGATTGTCGCCAAACTTTACGACGCCAAATGCGAAGAGGAACTGAATAGCCATCCCTAAATTTTTAACAATAATAGTTCCATTGTGACATTTTCGGTAACACCGAATTTTGAGGAAGTCAACTTAATAAATTTAAATTCACTTTAACCCCTCTGAAGACAAATTATTATATTCTTTAGTTCAAATGCGCTCCACAACCTTTTAAATTCCCCTTAAAGTCATGTTAAAGTTTAAATCAATTCGCCAAATAAATACACTGGCGGAAAAAAAACACCAAGAAAAAAATTCTGTAGAGTAATGAAATTCTGGTAATGCAATTGTCTAGTTAACATGTTTAATTGATTAAATGTACAAGATCACTGGATAATTTAAGCTCAAGAAAATGCTGTGCAAATGTAAAATTATGTTAATTTAGTAGTGGTTGTAACCTCCAGAATTTTGAAGGCAAGCCTGCAAGTGTGCATGCATTATGTCATACAGGTGCCGAATGTCACTTTGTAGCATGGAGTTCCATGCTTGTTGCACTTGTTGTGTCAATACTAGGACCGTCATTGCTGACTGTGGCTCGAGGTGCCGTCCAATGATATCCCATACGTTATCAATTGGAGACATACCTGGTGATTTTGCAGGTCATGGTAACATGTCAGCACTCTGTAGAGTACATTGCGTTACAGCAGCGATGTGAGGGCGAGCGTTATCCTGTTGGAAAACGCCCCCTTGAATGATACTCATGAAGGGCTGTACTACTGGTTAAATTACCAGACTGACGACAAATTTTCAGTCAGTGAGTTTAGGATAACCACAAGAATGCCCCTGCTGTCGTAGAAATTTGCTCCAGAGACCATAACTCCAGGTGTGGGTCTCGTGTGTCTAGACCGTAGACCGCTTGGATGCAGGCGGTCCCCTGGCCTCCTTCTGACCAATATATAGCCACCACTGGCATTACGGCAGAATCTGTTTTTATCAAAAATTACAACAGATCTCCACTCCGACCTCCAGTGAGCTCTGTCGTGGCACCACTGCCGTCGGAAAAAGCAATGGTTTGCAGTCAATGGAATATCGGCTGCAGGTATCCTGGCTCGGAGCTGTCCTTGAAGTGAACAGTTACTTACCGTTCCTTGGGTCACGACAGTACCAACTGCAGCTCGAATTTCAACCGCAGATGCAGTACGATGCGCCACAGCCGATCGCAAAATTCGCCGATCTTCCTTCTCAGTCGTGCCACGTGGCAGCTCGGAACTCGATCTTCTTGAGGTAGTACCATCCCTTGCCCATAGCTTCCAATAATAATGCATGGTGGAAACATTCCCACCCAAGTCTTTCTGCAATATCGCGAAATGAAAATCCACCTTCTCGTAGCCAAATTGTACGACCTCGTTTAAACTCGGTGAGCTGTTGATAATGGCTTTCTTCGTCTTCTTAAAGGAATTCCTATCTAAGATAACGCAATTCGTCAAATTTCACGGAAAAATAATACACACGAGCTTCACAACACGCTTTTAAAACAAGCCTTATTTGCATGTTCTGCGTGACGCCAGCTGCGCCACACTAATGCGCGGAACTCGAAATTTCAATCGATGTCATCTTTCAGTTGTATAAACACGCCAACCAAATTTCGTTTATCTAACACAAGTCTTTCTTGGTGTTGGGATTTTTTTTTCCGCCAGTGTATTTCAAAAAGTGGCGTAAAGAAAAGTTGTATTAAACAACGATTTTGTTGTTCAATTTTTCAGTTAATAACATTTTTAAGAAATTGTATGTATTGAACCTACCGAATTTCGTCTATCTAACACAAGTCTTTCTTGGTGTTGGGATTTTTTTTTCCGCCAGTGTATAAGAGACAGAAAGTTAAGTAAGTAACTGGAGATATTAATTAATCAAATTGAATAAATTTTCAAGGCTTAAATCTATACGCAAATTTAAATCATAAAGTAACTTCAGGGACAAAAGAGCAGCTGATCAGGAAAATGGCTCTAGTGTTTCAGTTCTGCGTACAGAGTTAGGCCTTGAAAATTGATTAAATTTGATTAATTAATATCTCCTGTCCTAATTAACGGAAAGAAACGTGCCAAAACTTTTCTTTTTCAGAAAAAAAAAATCCCTTTCCAACGATATATAATGTTTTGGGGTGTGGGAAGGTTTTCTCTCCTCAATTATGGCGGATACACCAAAAATGAGACTAATTAATTAATTTAAAAATAACTAATTCGAAATTAAAAATTTGGCCTTCGAGGTGCACGAGGGCGGGGTACGTTCGAATTTTTGAGCCAAGTTTCAGGTCTGTAGGTGCTGTGGGGACTTCTGTCCAGCGGTTACAAACGAACAAACACCGTCATCTTTATATATAGAGATTTTTTTAAATTTTTCTAATTCAAAAATCGAAAATCGGGCTTCGAGGTCTGGTGGCCAGCCCCTTTGTGCTTCCGTGTAAAAAATTCCAGGTCCCTGCGTGCGATAGATTTGGCTGGAGAGCTCCGTCAGACAAATGGACAGACAGGCAGACAGACAGACAGACACATTACACTTGCTTTTATTATTATAGATACTCAGTCCGGACAGCCAATTACCAGTTTACAGAGAATCGCCCATATATGAGTTTTAGACAATCCAGTAAAAGCCGGAAGATCACTTCTTTTGCATCGAAAAAGGGGCTCATTGAAACTGCGAAGCATGTGTCTGCAGTTTCTGGCAAATGTGTACATTCTAATATTGTTGCATTTAAATCCAAGAAGTTTATATTAACAGCCTCTCATTTTCTGAACAGTATTCGACTAGGCTCGGAATTGGTGATTGTGTTAAATGGAACAAAGGCTATAAGGGAAGGTTTTGCAAAGTCAGAATTGCTGGCCAGACCTCCCACATCTCCATTTTCATTGTTCAGAAGTCCTGAGAATGAAAGTAAGCTCTATTTTTTTTATGTGTTTTTAAAAATTCTGGTTAGTAAATAAATGATAAGTATCATTTTTTCGCGGACGGATACAAGGAAGGGGCGATGGGAACCAGGACCGTAACCAGACCTTAATTTCGGGAAGGGTTTTACCAAACCTATTTCTTGTGAAATGTATAAAGTTAATAAAATTTTATTTACTGTACTATATTCCGCTGATTTTTGTTACAATAGATGTTAAAAGGGTAGAAATATGAAAAATATTTAAAAAAAAACCACTCATCTTTTCTATGAAGGAAAAAAAATCCGGGCAGACGAGTTTACTCATATACGCGCATTCAAAGGAGTACTCTTAAAATTTCTATCGTAGGGGGGGGGGGGGCACTTAGATGTGTTAAATATAGAGTTTGGGACTTACAAATTTAAAAAAAAAATTAAAAAAAATTTTTTTTAAGTAGTATTAAAAATTTGAAGGAAAAGGTGTATCGTGAAGAAATGATGTTTGCAATAACTTCAATAAAAATAAATACTGCAGAAAAAATACTGCTCATTTGTGCTGTTGTAACGTTGTTATTTTCTGTACATCTACAGCACAAAGGTATTTGTAAACTTTATGCTTTTCATAGTTTCTCACTGAAAATTTTCGGAGGGGGTTTGAACCCTAAAAACCCACCCCTTAAATACGGCCCTGATGGGAACGTTATAAGGATCTTTTTGACTCCCCCCCCTCTTAAAACCCTTCCAGGAGAAAATTTTGGTTTGATATCATTCCTCTCCCGGGGGAAAATTCTGGTTATTTTAGGCTTTAGTTGCATTAAGTTTGGTAACGCAAGAGCCACCAACAATACGATGTACCATGTTGATCAATGAAAGAAAAAAAGTAAAGACTGAATAATTTTATTCCAAAATGATAAGCAGTATCTAAGCCTATACAGAATATTGCTAATTTTTACTGATGTGTCACAACAAACTTCAGTACAAATATTAATTCAAAGAAACTCTAGATACAAACGTAAAAATATTTTTTTAAATGTGTTTTCAATTGTTTACAATTTTTGCATTACAAGTTTTCTAGAAACGTTTCTTGTTCAAGTTAATTTACATCAGCAACACTCAAACTGTGATTTACAAGATATATACAGCTTGAGAGACAGCTTACAGACTGAGAGTTCCTAAAGGGCTCGGTCAAGTCCTCCAAAAATCTTGATACAAAGCAATAAACTTGTTTTTGAGCAGTTACATCCTAAAAAAGCGCTTTTCTCTTTTTCCAAGCAATTGCAGACTAGTTTGGGAAGAAAAAGTCTGTGTAATGAATTTAGTAACATTATTTAAAAAAAAATAATAATAAATAAATAAAATAGCTTATAACGCAAAATAATCACCAATTATGTTCAAGTTTTTTGGCGTGAAATTTATTTAGAATAACTTTTAATAAGATGGATATATTGTTTCCTTAGGTCCCTTTTTTCTCAGCGGCGTAGATACATGGCAAGAACAAAGAAAGTTTGTCGTTCAGTCGATGAAAGATTTAGGATTGGGAAAGTCGAAAATAGAAGGACACATTCAGGTAAACTCAATTTAATTTTTGGGGCTTAAGATAAAGTACGCAAACTTTAGTCTAACTTTAAACTCTAGTTCCTCTATTCTAAGCTGGCTGTTAGGGCCCTGCTCCATATCAGCGGAAAACGCGACCGAAATTTAAGACAGAAACCAAAAATCCGGGTACTTTCCATAGGAATACCATTTAATCCATTATACGTTTCTGTTTTATGTCAATGTGGAGCAGGGCACTTAGTCATCGATTCTAATAAACAGAGTTTTTAAAACAAGACTTAATTCAGCGTGCATAATTAGCTCAACGGATACAGTTTGATATTTTTCTGGCGCCCTCGGACGCATTTGCACATGCCTCAGGTCTCTACCGATTTTGTCAAAATAAAGTTGAGGGTGGTAAGAGATATAACGAATATGAGGAGATTGTGTTTTGTTTTGCTTTGTTTTTCGCTGGATTCGCTTATTCGGTGTGTTAATTTACGTTGATGTTTTTCTTTTTAAACTTATTCCGCTTCCTTAACAGTTTTAGAAAAAGAAAATAACATGGTACTAAGCAGAAATGCTCCCATGGTGCATTTTCTAAATCAAGCTGTCACTCCTTTTTGAAATAGAACCGTAAAAAATTATAAAATTTGACCTCACTTGAATTAAATATTGCATTTTCAGAAACTTTTTTGTCTTCATTTTAGGATGAAATTCGTTTCTTCCTCGAAGTTCTACGAGACACCAAAGGACAGCCGATAGATTTGAAAGAGCCCCTCACCCCCAGCATGTCCAATAACATCGCATCCTTGGTTTTTGGATCGCGATATGAATACAAGGATCCAGAGAGGATCCAGTTCGACGAAGCTTTGGACGAAACGGCTCGTTCGGCTGGTCAGACGTCGTCCCACATATTCTTTCCCTGGATACAATATGTTCCATTCCTACTAAAGTGGCTCGATTTTGATAAAGCTGTGAAAGCTGGTCTGAAAGAAGACGACATGTACAAGTATGAAAACTAAAGCTTTTACAAAGATTAATTAGCCTGTAGCAAATGCACCCACAGCTCGGTCATAGCATCCTAAGACTGCAGTTTCGCCCTTATTATGGGTCCTCAGTTAGGAATAGCCAATGATCGAGCCGGAGGCAAAAATCCTCTTACAGTTCTGCCTCAGCCCTGTCTTACGGGCGGTAACTCATTGCACATTACTTAGCCTGTTTATAAAGCCTTCCCTCTATAATATACATTTACAGAGATTGCCCTCCGATGTAGACCTTTGCTTCAATGATCTGGCCGATGAATTGGTCAAGTTGGGCTCTAATGATCCCACAAATAGTTGTGGCCTACTTGCATTTAATGAACAAAAGTAAAGTCCGACAATAACAGGACCTGGCGGATTATAACTAGTCATGATTAGTGAGAACAAAATAAGCCTGGGGCCCTACTCTGAAACTTCCTGGGACTTCCAGTGACGTCTATTACTCCCTCACGACAAGCAAGAATAGCCGAAAAAGTAGTCGCTTGTCAAATTTTGTACTACTCTGAAAGCCCTAATGTGCCCAAGCGAGAATTTTCTCTCCTTCTACAGCGTATCGAGAAGGAAAAACGATTGACCAATCAAATGACAGTATATCTCACTCGCGTTATTACATCAACATTCGCACGTGCATTTTGCTTTAACTGTCTGGTTCAGCTTAGCCTCCGAAATAGATGGTAGAGACAAATATTAAAAGCATTCGGGCAGATTAAGATGTTGTGTTTCAGGAATTTAAAAATATTAGAATTTTAAATCGCAATTAGTACATCTTTTCAACACATACGAGCATACACGCGAAAGCGAGGTAAAGTGTCGAAATACATTATACGAATTCATCTCAATGTATCAAATGCTTCGACTAAACATGAAAAAATTTATAAATACTTTAAAAAATAATACTAATATTTAAAAATATTTGTTAAATTAAATCATTTAACTTCATGGCTTTGTTTTTAACGATATTTTGACTTTATCGCATAGTTTAAAATTCAGACTTTAAGTAAAAGTCCCCTTTTTACGTTACTCATTTTTGTTTTCGCAATAATAGTTGTATTTTCAGCCTTTAAATGCTACGTAAGGAAAAATCACATGTCTGGGCAGGGCAAAATTAAGGCATAGGGCACCAACGCTTGGGGGGAGGGGGCTCAAGTCCATCTAAAGTTTCTAAAATGGAGAAATTTCATATCGCACTATGACAAGATAAAAAATAAATTTAAAAATACTCTTTCGAAAACTTGAAATCCGAAATATTTTACTACTTCATTATATTGTGTTTATTGGGGGGGGGGGGGGGGAGGGCAGCACATAAAGCTCGTGCTCAATGTCCTACAAAGTCGTGCCCTGTGTCTAGGTATCTCTTTTTCAAAACATGTATTTAAAACATTTGTTGTTTGAGAGAGGTAAAAATTACTGCATGTGCTGCGCTTTTTGCAATGATTTTGATAGACTCAATTTTGCTTTTCGCGATGTTTTGGCCTTTTCGCAATAAGAGATATATATTCACTCTCTAAATATTAAGTACAAGTCCCTATTTTTGGGGCAATGCATAAGAGAAAAATGCAGATCCTAAATAACATGTTTGCGGATCTTTTTTTAAAAATGCATTTAAAATACTTCATGTTTGCGAATTGAAAGAAACAAATTCATGTTTTATGCTTTTGCTATCATTTTAAGACTTGAAAAACGATGATTCAATTATTCTGTGAGGAAAAATTAAACTTAAATACGATTCGATAAAAACGAAATGCTCCCCCCCCCCTACCCTGATAGAAAATAGAATTTGAGTAAAGAGCTCATTTTATTAAAGGAAATGTACCCCCCCCCCCGGTACCAGATTGACACCCTGGTTAAGTAGATATATAAATTCAAGTTTTGGGCATACCTTAAAGTAATTTCAATTTGCAAAATTTCGGCCAAATAATCAGTAAAATAAGATGATTATAGATAAGCGGCAAAGTTGCAGAGTTCCAATTACTGCCGATAAATGGATGCCTCTCCCAAATTCAAACTCAAAATCAAGAAAAAAATCTTAACTCTCAATGTACAAACATACTGAACCACATTTTCAGTACTTATAAACATTATGGCACACTCCGCGTTGAGAAAAAATGGAATAAACAAACAGCTTCTCACTGCCGAGGAAGGCATCTCACGTCTTCTTACCCTGTCGTAAACTTCTCGGCGCGATTCTAGATACCTTAAATTAGAAGTGGCTTTGAGATTAGCGATTATTCGTGTCTCACGAGATGTGACGTCACGGGGCACAAAAAACCCGTATTCTCGGTATCGACTACATTGACGATACAATGAGAGTAGGGCCCCTGGGGCTACATTAGAGCTAAAAGGTGATAGGAGGCTCCAGACAGTTTTTACAAAACTAATCAGTGGTCGCAGCCGTAAACTAACATTTATGTAGGGTTAAAAGACTTTACTCATTTGCCTGAAATGTAACGTACACCAGGCTACACTAGAACATTTTCTGTCCTGTTTGGGACTAGAGAAGGAATTTATCTTGGAGAATTCAGCGATGGTTTATGATTTTCTATTGGGGTGAGCGGTCTTCTGGACTTGGTCTAGCTTTATTCCTTGCCAAGGTGAATAAGTAACAACAACATAAAGTCTTACACTGATGAAGAAAATTCGTTAAAAAAAACTACTTTAGATTTCAACATGATTTTATTTTTAATTGATCCTTATCCTTTTTTTTTCACAATGTTAACACATTTCTTATTTGTCCGCCTTTCCCAGTTCTGTGAGGAGTTTGACTACTTTCAACTTCATGCCCAAAAGTAGAGCAGCAGGAATTAGCTCCTGGTGGGTGAGGGTTTGATCATAGCAATCCTTACATGGACATAAACTTTTAAATTAGGATTGGCAATGTAGGATCAGGGGGTTGACCCTCGAATGCTCTGTAGCATTCCTCCCCTGGAAATTTTTCTTTCTTAAACGGCACTTTCATACCTTTACCTAATATCGCACCAGCGGGGGTAGGGACACTTGATGATATAACGATTATAATAAAAAAGAGTTATGAATAAAACTGAAGTACAGTTTTTTTTAAAATAAATTTCCTTTCTCGGTAGAAGATTTTATAAACACCCTTCTGCCATAGCTAAAATATTTCGAATTTAGCAACCTACCCATCTTATGAGGGTAGTTTACGTTTTTAATCTCCCATGCGTATTTAGTTCCAAATTCTGAAGATCTGCGCATGCCTATAGCTTAAGTGTAACATCCAATGCTAACTCAATCTCGGAGCAGTTTTTTTTTTTTTTTTTTGGAAAATCAAATCGACACGGCAGAGTTGGTGATTATACCATCATGTTAACGGAAATAAGCGGTTACTAACTGTAATGCTAATTTTCTTACGATTTGTGACAACCGTAAGATGTTTGTTACTGACTTTCTGCGCATGCCTCATCATTGGCTCTAACTAATTTAATTGTCAATCTCGAACTTACTGCTTGTCTGCTACTGATTCTATCACAGGAGTTTGTCAGTGGACCATGATAGCGTAAAACGGTGCATGGCGGCTGTTGTTGACATGGGGCCAAAAATGAAAACAAACAGTTTTATTGTGTCGTTTGTATTTTGTGTGAAACAATCGTTAGTCTTTTCGCTTATAGAACTCACAGGAGTAAATCACCTTCAGTAATGAATTTCAATGTTTTTCTAAACTCTGATACTTAAGTAATTGATTGATTTGGATTTCCAGGAAGAAGATAAAGGAACACATGGAAACTTTGGATCCAAAACACCCAAGAGATTATATTGACAGCTATCTCATAGAAATGGACGCAAGGAGGAAAAAGGATCCAAACACCAGCTTTACCTGCGAGTAGTTGTTATTGGTTATATTATTAGTAAAGATTATGTCTCATACCCCCACCGCCCCACCCCTACAGGTTCACCATTAGGAAAGCTTTTATTAGAGAAGAATTTCAGGTCTGATATTTACAACTGTTTTTCCGCAGGAAAAATGAAACAAACACCAGCTTTACTTATTATAGTTAAAAATACTTAATAGTAATTATTATTGTTAATATTATTAGTGCGGATTATAACACGATTTAAATGGTTCTGTGGATAGCTTAATCCCCTATTTAGTGCAAGTTGCATTAAAAAAATGATGACATAACTTCCTTGCACTAAAAAGAAGGATGGTGGAAATCATATGGGGGAAATTTATAGTTTGGTGTAATATCCTTCCGTTTTAAACAATCGCTGAAAAAGACAACCATGAATTTGTCTGATAATGGTTTCGAAGCCGAATTTGTCTGCTAATGGTTTGGACGCCGACATACAGACGGGTGACAAAATAATACGAACACCTGTGAAAAAGTATGATTTATTTCACACCTGCAGCACAGTCGCGCCACCTGCAACAGAAGTCTGCCACCTAGTGAGCGTGAAGATGAAGCTATTAGTCTTTCAATATAAGTCACCTGTGTTGCATGAGTTTATCTAACTAGCTTGTATAAGGTGAAATGTCTGACCTGTCAGAATTCCAAAGAGGGATGATTGTTGGGCCGCGTTTAAGTGGTGCATCGAAGATAGAAACAGCAAACCTTTTGGGGTTTGCAAGAAGTACTGTATCAGCCGTTATGACAGCATACATGAAAGAAGGTAAGACGAAGTCTTCAAAGCAAAACCATGGCCAAAGGTCAAAGCTTGATTATAGGAATAGACGTGTCTTGAAGCGCGTGGTAGCTCGAAAACACACCAGAAGAATGGTTTTAGAATGGGAACTCGGAAGACTTCACCACCAAGACGAACTTTACATGCACCAGTCACCATTGGCGAACACGGAAGTCCTTCGATCCTGCTGGCATTTCACTCGCTATAATCCCATTTCGAGTCCACTGTCACAAATTACCGATCAGGCAACCACGGCTTACAGAGACTCATCCAGGGCATGTGAGTGCATCGTCTCGGTGTTGTCTCGTGGTTTTAACTTGAAGTTTTATCTTTTCTAAATAATAGCAAATACAAAACATTTAAATGAGCTTTTTCTCATTTTTAAGACATTCTCTCTTACGAGCCCAATAACTTTGCCAACACAACTTAGTCAACAAACGTTTAATTCTGCAATGCTTTAGTGAATGTATCCTAAATTTAACATTGTTCTCTTCTCAGATAAAACCCTGATTGGCAGTACTGGGGATTTGTTCGGGGCTGGCAGCGAGACGGTGCGGACTTCGGTCGGGTGGTGCATATACACGATGGCTGCCTATCCAGAGGTGCAGAAGAAAGTGCAGAAAGAAATCATTGACGTTATAGGTGTGGAAAGAAGCCCCGAATTCCCGGATCAAAAAGATATGCCCTTTACTCATTCAGTTCTGTTGGAAGTTTCTCGATGGCAGACCACGGTGCCACTAAACATCTTGAGATAGTAAGTGTATATCGTATACCGAATGTATATTTAGTTTGTAGTGGCCATTTAAAGGGAAATACATCAAGTCAAAAATCAATTGTTTTAGTAAAACTTTATACAGTCAAGTCTAAATTACTCAAAGCCTTATAACTCGAATATTAGTTTATCTCGAAGTTTTCATTATGTCCCGAACTCTTGAGTAGGCCATTGGAATTTCCTATAATTTGAACTACCAGCATCTCGGAGCTTTTGATTGGTCCCTTGAGACTTCGAGTTATCGAGACTCTACTGTATCTCATAGTAACTTCCATAACTTGGTTTAACCTGAATATTTATTTGATGATAGCTAAAGATTGTTTATGCACTAGTGGGGAGCACTGATTAAACCAAAAATTAAAACATTTTTCTTTTATGTTTTATGTATTTTGTTTCAACAACCGTCTAATGATTGAATGTTTCTTCTATTTTGTCAACAGCACACTGGCCGATACGACCGTATGTGGGTACGACATTCCCAAAGACACCATTGTGTTGGGTAATTTCTACTCGGCACATCGTGATCCCGACAACTGGGAAGATCCAGAAACGTTCAAACCAGACAGGTTTCTGGCTCCCGATAAGAAATCTGTTGTGAAATCTCCAAATCTGATGCCATTCTCTGTGGGTGAGTGAAATATTCCGTTGGTGCTGAACATCCTCGTCAGACAAAATAATAACGTCAGTTATAAGTAACAAGTATATTTGTTGTTTGTAATATTTTGAAAGGGAATTTAATTGAGTACTTAAAAGATGCCCAAGGATGTGTAGCTTTCGCGAAAAAGTATAAGACAAAGAAATACGACACGATGTCCGGTGAAAGAAAGAAAAAAAACATTTACAAACATCCATACGTGAGAAAACAGATATGCCTCGATGAATATTTTAAACACCTTATTATGTAAATATATGTATTTATATTTCTATTAAAAGTTTTTTTTTTCGGACATAATGAAGGACATAATGAAATACTTTTCTCTGACATTTTCCACAAAAACTATGGGTTGGACAAATAACAGATCTTCGACGATTTTTTATGTACTCTAAGTGAGAAATCCAGAATTGATGGAACAGGGGACATCTTGCATATTTGATTCCTCTGTTGGTAATTTTGAGCTTCTTCCAGGCAAAAGAGTCTGCCCTGGAGAGATGATGGCGACCATGGAAATATTCCTCTACGTCACTTCCATCCTGCAAAAGTTCGATGTGGTCTTCCCTGATGGATACAAACCAACTTTCGAAGGGGAACTAGGGGTCACCTACGCACTAAAGCCACACAAGCTAAGATTCATCGCCAGAAACTGAATCAGATGGAACCAGATGTTAATATTTTAGAATATGTTTGTCTCTGTGAATAAAAGATTTAACTTCGTTTCTGCTGCAACTTTCTACTTATTTCATTATAAACTCTTTTTTCAATTTTTAATACGAGAAATTATTAAATGTGAATAAATCTATTCAAAAGCTTGATTTTATAAAACGGTGATAGTAATTTCATTAAAGCATGTTTTTATTCTGTAATGGTTCTGTTCTTCCTGATTTTATTTTCTAAAGCAACTGATTTTATAATCCAATGATTTTATAAGTGGTGGATACTGTGTTCTATAAAATATGAAGTTCATTAATCTTATTCATGAAAAAAGTTCTGTTATGCATAAATTAAAATACTGCTGCGTTGTAATGATAAGGGAAATTCGTTTGCAGAAAACTTCATTTTCATAGCAATGTTACAACGCAGCGTGAAACAAGTCAATTTTTCATATTTCAATCTAATGAAGTATTTCAAATACATGCAACAACTGATTAGTATAATACTATTTTTATCTCTTCGGTACTTTATCTGCTCAGTAGGAGTATCGTATTGCAAATAAACTATCAATTTTGATATAGGATCTAAAAACAAAATACAATCGTTCCAATTTGATAAAACATTCTTAATATTCTTCATTATCAGTTAGAGATAAACCTTCCAAGGACAAAAAGAACGATATTTTTTACCCAAATCTTAAAATATTTTTCCTCCTCTGCCACTTTCTATTTGACGGTGGAAATGTGTATGGGTGATGTGAGTTTTTAAACTATATTCCAAAATGCAGATTGAATATTTGAACCAAGTGAGGCCGGAACTGTGGGTGGCTTTGGGCGCTTTAATTGTCACGTATGTGATTACCTCTATTGTGAGAAATTGGAGGAAGAATTTCCCACCAGGCCCTATTGGATTACCAATCGTAGGTTACATGCCATTTTTAACAAAGAAACCTCATGAAAAACTGACGCAGCTGTCAAAAAAGTATGGGGATGTTTTCAGGTATGGTAACCTCAACTCTTTTTTGATGTAGTATGTTTTTTCTTTCCACTTTTATTCCTACTTTTGATAATGCTTTGATTGTATGTGAACCAGCCTGTAGAACTTTAAGTTGGGAAGGAGAATAAAACAGTTACTGTCTGATCTTATTAGGTAAAACCTTCCACGCATTTACGCATGCGTCAGGTCTTCTCTGATCTTACCAAAATAGGGGTGATAGATAAGATAACAATAAGGGGAAGAAAAATAGGAAGCATTTTGAGCCGTATCAAACAACGTGGAACGATGCTAATTTCAAATACATAGTTTAGTTGAATATGTCAAAAGGATACAACAATTGCAAGTTTTAAATTGAAAACTTTGGAAAGTTATCACACCCAACCTCTCTACCTTTTTTTTAAGTATATCAGTTCACGAGTGCCAGACGCAGTTTTCACGGATGGACAGTATTATTTAATATGGGGCTCTCTTAAATTCGAATGCCTAGAATAGTGATGGGGAAAAACAAAGACCGTTGTGAGGTAAAAATTTGCATGTCAAAACCAGAGTCTTAAAAGCCATTGCGATTATCAGGCTTTATACTTCTGGCAAGGTTTCCGGATATACTCAGTTTCTCCATTCTTCCAACTCTAATAGTCATGGCATTAATCCATTAAAAATGGAACCATCTTAATTTTCAGTAAGACAGCCCATGTTAACCTTCTTCGGAACGTTTTCCGTTCTACCCTTTACTAGGCAAGTTTTCCCAACCCCTGACTTTAAGTTTTGGCTCCATAACCAAGCTAAACATTGAAAAGAAGCAGCAGCGAGAGAACGAAATTCTTTGTTTGATAGATAATGAAATTAAAGACATACAGGGCTGTCCACTCCTATCGTGGACCAATAGCTAATTTCTAAACCGTTAGAGATAAGCATATAGTTCATTTAGGAAAAAATCTCTAAATTACGAAAGGAATTTTGGGTCTATTCAATGTTTTTCAAAAAATCAAATTTTGAAAGAGTTACGAAATTTAAATTTTTTATACAGCCCCCCAGTCCTATCAATCATATTTAGTAAAACCTTCTTGTCACTGTAACGTTTAAAACTAAAAAAAAATCACTGTTCTACAACAAAAATTGACTGAGTTATGACGTTTTGAAAAATCAAGATTTTGCATTATTTCATGACGTCATCGAGAGATCGCTTGAGGGACCGTATGCGAAATCCTTCAAAATCTTGATTTTTCAGAACGTCATGACTCGGTCAATTTTTGTCGTAAAACAGTGATTTTTTTAAGTTTTAAACGTTACAGTGTCGAAAATGTTTTACTAAATATGATTGATAGGACTGTGGGGCTGTATAAAATTTAAATTTCGTAACTCTTTCAAAATTTGATTTTTTGAAAAACATTGAATAGACCCTAAATTCCTTTCATAATTTAGAGATTTTTTCCTAAATGAACTATATGCTTATCTCTAACAGTTTAGAAATTAGCTATTGGTCCACGATAGGAGTGGACACCCTGTATATCTAATTATCAATTCCCTTTATGTTTCAAAACAAAAGTGTTGAAATACTCCAAATTATTCTTTAAAATACTGCCGATTGACAAGCTCAAATTGCTGTTCCAAGCAATCAGTAAGAAGCTTTAAAAATCAATCTTTTAAATACTACTCGAAATGTCTAATTAAAAAAAAAGCACAGTAACATTTGAATATAAGAATAATCTCACTTGAAAATTCGTTGCGTTTTAATTGATGAAATTGTCGAATTTTGTATGAAACAATAATGTAGTACTGGCTTCAAATGGAAGCTGACAGCAACGAAAACTTGCCGGCGTTATTCTGCACTTTCGTAACACGTGTAGAAGGAAACTGTTTAACATGGAACGCAAGTGAAGAGATTGAGCAGTGCCTCCTGCCCCTCTATCTGAAGTTATTTATTTTTTTTTCTCTTTTGGCACGAAGCAGAACAAAATACCACAAAAAACGAAAGTAATATGAATTGCAAACGGAAGTAACGCCATTAATTGGTTAAATGTCACAAAATCTTGTGAAATGTGGCACGAAAAAGTGCCAAATCTAGTGTCAGTTTGACGATCTGAAGCAGATTAGATTCCCAGGGAACGCTAAATTAATGCAGAGATCTCTCTGTAAAACTATCTTTTCTGCACTAATTCGCAAGACTGAGGAAAAGAAGAAATTTTACTCGTCACAGTAGTTTTTTCTATCTAATTTAATTGATAGTTTATTGATGAATCTTAGTTTTCAAACAGCGAAACATGCTCATTTAAATTGTAATTCACAACAGTGTTGTTTTTTATTATTCTGTCTAGGTATTAACAATTATTCGACAAACGTTTGCTCTACTGTTATTGGGACAACATGATTTTAAGTTATTTGTTTATCTTTCGAATATATAGCGTTCCATTGTGATCTTCATTGACCAAAATTGATTCAAATACAAGTATAACTAAACTTATTTAAATAAAAGGGAAGAATTTCTTAAATATAACCTCTTAGTGAGTATATGAATACATGGATTCGTCCCCCTCGTCTTTAAGGGGGGGGGGGGCCTTATGGATTGCTCTTTCTGTCCGTCCATAGCCAGAATAAAACACATGTAGTTTTATATTAACATCTTCTATTTTTTCAAACAGTATTCGATTAGGTTCAGAATTGGTAATTGTGTTGAACGGAACGAAGGCTATAAGGGAAGGTTTTGCGAAATCGGAATTGCTGGCCAGACCTCCTACATCTCCATTTTCGTTATTCGGAAGCTCCGATAATGAAAGTAAGCTTTTTCTCACTTTCTCTCCATTTCTAAGGAATAATAAATTGAGTAGTTTCATTAGGTTTAATTTACCTATAAATAAGAGGGTTCTTAAAAGGTTTTTATTGTGTTCCTACGGAGAAAAGGGACTAGAATTCTAGGGGAGGGGGAGACAGAAAAGGGACTTGTATCTTAATTTTTAAAGATTAAAAGGAATGCGCTGACTTATCTGCTTTAATTACTAATCGGGTTCTTTGTCGAATATTGGTAATTGGCCAATTTTTGCTGATTAATTGGTTACATTTTTTAAAATTAAAATTACTTTGCCTAGAACAAGAAACTATGCTGAGTTTCGTACACTTCTCAAAAATTTAGAATTCTAACTATCATGATTCAAAGCTAACAAATTATTACGATAGGACTGTAAAAAATGCATCCATATCTTGCTTCAGAAAAAAATGTAAATGGATAAAGAAATTGTAGTGAAAATTCTTAACCCATTCATGCCCAAGTTTTTTTAACAATTTTTTTTTTTAATTTTTATCTGCTTAAAACTCTTACTTGCAATGATTTACATACATTTTAGGCTTAAAATAGCTCGCCGTTGCCATATTTATTAAGTTATTTAACTTCCTATTTATGGGATATTTTGCAGATATGTGAGCAAAATACGACCTTACTTGACTTTACTTTTGCCAAGTAACATTGCAGAAGGCATCTGTGATCAATTTTAAGCAAATCATTTTAAAATACACTGCTCAAAACAATTAGGGAAGCACATGGTTTTAACAAAATTACGCAAATATGTATACCAATAAGTAACATAAAATGAATCGTTCTTAATTCAAAGCCTACCAGGAAACGGAATAAGATAACTTTATGAACAAATTAAAGTTAATGAGGCCAAAAACCAGAAAAAGAAGATAAGTGCGGAAATCGGGATGTTGCAGAAGCGTCCGTTTTATTGCCGTAACTTGTAAATTCGATAACGCAGTAGTTTTTTTACATTTTTTTCTGGAGACAAGGTTACTTGAGAATGTCTCAACAACGTGATTTACTGGAATCCATGCCATGGCATGCTATATGCAGGCTGGAATCCGGGTAAACACAACGTTGTGTCGCGGATGATGTTGGAGTCGTCAGAAGTGTTGAAAGGCTGTGGAAACGATTCCAAGAAACAGGAAATGTTTGACATCGATCAGGGCAAGGTCGGCCATGCGCCACTACAGCAACTGATGACCGGTATATACAGTTAACAGCCCGTCGAAACAGAATAGAGAATGCTACGCATCTGCAAAGGCAGTTGCTCTTGGCAATATTACGAAAGGTGTCCAGCCAAACAGTACGTAATGGGCTTCATGAGGGAGGGCTCTATGCACGAGGCCAATGGTCTAAATTTTGTTGACCCCACGCAACTGTGTGGCCCGAAGAAGACAGACTGCTGAACATCGAAATTGGGAGCAACATGGTTGGAGCTGTGCTATTTACAGAGGGGTTGCAATTCAGTCTGGAGAGTGACAACGGACTTGTTCTGGTATGGAGGGACAGGGGCACTCGAAATAATCCCGCGTTCGTTCGTGAAAGGTCACAAAACAGACGAGCTGGTTGGGTGGTATGGGGTGGAATCAGCATAGGCGGACGTACGGGCCTGCATATCATTTGGAATGTCACTTTGACGGGTTAAAGGTATGCAGACGAGATACTGAGACCTCATGTCATCCCTCACGCTGGAGCTATTGGCAGGGCCTGATTACTGAATAGGCCAGCTAGGCCGTGGCCTAGGCCCCCCACAGATTAGGGGCCCCCAAATGGCTAAAATTGCTGTAGTCAATGCCTAAATTTGTTTTATCCTGTGCCTAAAACTGCAAAGCCTTAGTACAGGGGGCCCCAAAAATGAATTTGGCCTAGGGCCCCGTGGTATCTTAATCGGGCCCTGGCTATTGGATATTCCTTTGTTTTTCAAAACGATATTGCTCGACCGCTGAGAGCTCGTCTGATGGAGAACATGCTTGAAACTTAAAAAATACAGCTTATGGAATGGCCAGCGTGCTCTACTAACCTGAATCTAATCAATCATGCTTAGGACATGGTCGAACAATGCATTGCTGAGTGACAAAGGTCGCCTGTTACTGTCCGGAGATTGCACTTCTTGAGGAGTAGAACAGTACTCCCCAAATTCACGCCCATAAGCTTATCGCATCCATACCAAACAGGTGTGCAGCAGTCTTAGCTGTTCAAGGAGACCACACGCCTTATTAAAACGCATGCAACATGTCTAAACAGTACCTTTTTTTATTTTTTACATGTAACCAAAATGTTGCCCAAAATCACCTTTTTATGTTTTTTCCACATTTTCAAAGAATTCAAGATTAATTCCAAAGTTTTTAGGTCTTTTTTTCTGTATTGTGCATTGATACACGCGTACTATCCATTGTACGCCAATCCGTGGCTGTCTTGCACGGTTTTCTTCACTTTTTCGCTTGCTCCCCTAATTGTTTTGAGCAGTGTAGTTTAATTTTATGAAAAATAAGTTCGCAAAAAAACTTACTTTCTGTGACTACCCATGCTGGATCGTTGCATGACTGATTTGTCTAAAAATAGCTGTCAATAAATAAACTCTGATGACCAAATAGTGGCTCTAACTGGTTTTCTCAAGAAGAAGGACTATTTAACTTGCGAAAAACAGCTTTAGTAAGATGATATACCCATTACAGGTTTTTGTATGAAGTAACTAACAAGTGTCCCGTTTTTAGGCTACTGGGCATAAATGGGTTAATGAAACAAATTTTAAAAGAAGGAGTGGAAAAAGAGATACCGTATTTTTTAAAAGAACGCACTCTTAGGAACTTGAAAATAAGAAGAAGACTTTTAGGATTAAAGGGACCAGTTGAAAACTCTAGAATAATGGTTAGTTAGAAATAAATATAATTTGTATTTAATTAAGTGTCACTCTGCTTAGTTCAACTATGATCTTTACAATGTTTATCTTTTGAGGGAGTTCAGTAAATACGGAAGGTGGTTTTGAAGCGCATTCGAATTAGAATACTTGAACAACACTACTACGAAAGTGACCCAACCCCTTTCTGGTCCAATATCCTTCAGTATCGTTCTAAAATATATAAAAAACATTGTCAATATCGAAGTTCCACTAACTAGAGCCAGCTTTGCTAAACCATTCGTGCCCAGCTATTTATGAACCTTTCTTGAAACTTTGAGTATATGCTTAACTTAGAATTTAAAACAAGCAAGTTTTGGTTTTTGCGATACTTTTTCGGTTTGTACTAGAGCCGAAATTTCGATCCCCAGTTGAAGTATTGGCAGATATATCGGTTGTCAACAGACAACAATTTAACAGAGATATAGATTGACCGTGGAAAGATGGCAGTTGACCTTGAAGAGGAGAAGAACCGTTTCATCTTGTAATAGGTAACTTCAGAGAGATCACACAGGTAGTGAAAACTTTCATAAACGGAATGAGTAAAAAATTATATTCCTCGCCGATCATACCTATTTTAAAATGAAGCGGTCCGTTTCCGCCTCAAGGTCACGAGCCATCTCCCCGAGGTCAAGAGCTTTACCTGATTGCATCAAAAAAATTTCGCAAGATTCCTTACATTAACCCATTTATGCGCAGTAGCTTAAAAACGGGACGCTTGTTAGTTACTGCATACAAAAACCTGTAATGGGTATGTCGTTTTACTAAAGCTGTATTTCACAAGTTAAATAGTCCTTCTTCTTGAGAAAACCAGTTAGAGCCACTATTTGGACATCAGAGTTTATTTATCGACAGCTACTTTCAGACAAAGCAGTCAAGCAACGATCCAGCATGGGTAGCCGCAGAAAGTAAGTTTTTTTTGCGAACTTATTTTTAATAAAATTAAACTATTTTAAAATGATTTGCTTAAAAATTGATCACAGATGCCTTCTGTAATGTTACTTTGCAAAAATAAAGTCTAGTAAGGTCGTTTTTTGCTCACATATTTGCTAATATCTTATAAACAGGACGTAAAATAACTTAATAAATATGGCAACGGCGAAGCCTAAAATGTATGCAAACCATTCCAAGTAAGAGTTTTAAGCAGATAAAAATTGTTAAAAAAAACTTGGGCATAAATGGGTTAACTGTGTTTTAGTTCACTAAAAGTTTTGCCGCTAAAGAGCAATTTCGTTTTTTCACCTAAAATAACTTCTTATGAAATGAATTTGTTTCCCCTTAGGTCCTTTTTTCCTCAGTGGCGTACATATATGGCAGGAACAAAGAAAGTTTGTCGTCCAATCGATGAAAGACTTAGGATTAGGGAAATCGAAAATCGAAGGACATATTCAGGTGAACTCCATTGATTTTTTTATCTTAAAGATAAAATGCCCAAATTTAATTGTGAAAGAGATTTGTACATTTCGTATCAACTGAATTGCTTCGTGAGACATTACGTTTCGTTTTTTTATTGACTTGTTACAGTTGTCCTAAAAACATGTCATTGAAATATGACGATGAATTCATTTGTATCTTTTAAATTGATAGCAGTGAGGAAATGCGTGATTTACTAGCCATTGTGAGGAATTTTTCGTATGTAGGGAATGCATTTTAAGTTAATCAGTCTCTTTTTTTCATACAAGTCATATAGACACGTAAATCGTACCTTCAATATTCTGATGCAATGAACAGAAATACAATATTGGAACAACGTGGATCAACGTGGTTTATAAAAGGAAAGTTTAATAGCGCAGTTTTGATTTCCACAAGTAACAAGAAGTTATGTCAAGAACTAAACGTTCCTACTTTCCCGTTTAAGAACTTCAACATTCTAGCATCTGATCGATATTCTCTTAATTGTCTAAAACTATAAATACACATCAAACATCTATTTTTAGCATATGATTTAGATTTCTAAAAATAAAATACGATTACCACTACAAATACTAAAAAAAAAAAGAGTTTTTTCGAATAGGATTATTCCTCCAAAACTTATAAGGGGGGGGGGGTAGTATGTTTAAACGGCTCAAAAATGAATGAAAAAAAAATAAATAGGAAAGTGAAATATGGGAATGAGGTGTCATCGATGAGATCTTTCAAATGATATTATGTTTGTTAAAATCGGACTGTTCATTCAAAAGTCATTAGGAGGGACAGACCAACTGACCGACACACATTTTTCCCATCTCAAAACCCCAATTTCCAATTTTTAGTTTTTCAATATGAATTCAATTATTTATTTTTTTTATTCATTTTTGAGATTTCTTTTAATTTTACTTTTAGATATATTAAAGATGCATCAAGCTACTTTTGATGCCATTTACGTCTTTTTTTTATCTACACTTTAACCGGAAAGTAGGCTAAATAATTCATAACATCATTTGACCCCCCCCCCTTTTTTTTCATTTTAGGATGAAATTCATTTCTTCCTCGAAGCACTGCGGAGCACCAAAGGGCAGCCGATCGACTTAAAAGAGCCCCTCACTCCCAGCATGTCCAACAACATTGCCTCCTTGGTCTTTGGATCAAGATACGAATACAAGGATCCCGAGAGAATCCAGTTTGACGAAGCTTTGGACGAAACGGCCCGCTCGGCTGGTCAAACGGCATCCCACATATTTTTCCCTTGGATACGATATATCCCTTTTATTCTGAAGTGGCTCGATTTCGATAAAGCTGTGAAAGCTGGTCTAAAGATAGAAGAGGTTTACAGGTACAAATGCTTTTTTACAACACTTTTATTAGTTTCACCTGGTAGGTTGCTTGTAACTAGGCTTGCAAAAAAGCTTTCTGCGCAACTTTGTGCGGATATGCGATCTGCGCTTAAGGGCGTATGTCTAGGAAAATTCTTCCAGTGTAGTTACATTTTTACAAAATAGATGGCGCAGAATTTCACTCCCTTTGCAAGGGGAAAAAATATTAGCCCCTCACTGAAGCTATCTTTGACAGCTTTACTCATTAGGGGATAGTAAGAGAATAATAGCAGTCACTGGGGGACGAACAAACCACTCTTCCTTCTGGCAGATGTGGACAGATACCGGTTCCCGTTGTAATCTTTTCTTCCAAGAAAACAGCTCGCATTCGTTTGCTGCTTCTCAATAGCACCCGATCCGGAGTGACAGAGTGCACGATCTCAAACTTTTTCCGCAATTGTCTCCAATCAAATACTTGACTTTAAATCTTTAGAAACAATTCAAAATAACGTTCATATTTTTAATATGATAGTTTTTTCATTATTGTGTAAGTGTATAAGCGAAGCGATAGGGTATTTTGCGTAGTGGTGTAGTTTATATTTTATTTCTTATGGGGCCCAGGTTCATCTCTCAAAGGGACTGTAACATTAATTATTTTTCAACAAATAAACTTTATTTTCAATTATGTTGTTTATTGAAATTTTTAATCAGTAATTAATAAATAATCAGCTATTGCAAATTTCTAATTTTCTCCTATTTGTAACTATGAGAGTTAAATAACTTTAATATTTATGCATAAGCTGAACGATTTAATATTTTCATAATTCGAAGCCATAAATACTGAAGTATTTTAACCTGCAATAGCGCAAATAGTTCAGTTAAATTCACACATAAAAAGTTTTTAAACATTAAAAATTGAAATATCTCTTTTTCAAAAATATTTTCTTTAGTCATTGATAAATCAGAGAGTTTGATTTCACTGCATTTTGACATCACACAGAGTTAGACTATTTAAGGGGTGGATACTTTTTCACAGAAAATCTTTCAAAATTAAAGTTTTTAAAACAAAATTTTTGGCTAACTCTGGAGACATTAGGTAAGAGGCGGATGTTTTTATTTATTACAGAAAAAAAATCGAACCAGAAATCTTAAAGGCGCAATTTCATTCTATAGTCAGGGGCGGATGTAGAAAAAGGCTTTAGGAAGAGCCCCGAAATGTAAAAAGTGCCCCCCCCCAGCCATATTAAGTTCGCATTTTAAGCACACCTTATATTATACGTTTACTACACTTTTCAGAAAGACATACCATTTTTATTTTCGTATTCTATAAACACACTTTTTGTAGTTTTTAGTTTGCCGTAATGTTGATTTTCTTCTCCCCATAATAAAACACTTTTTAATATTGAGCAAGATTTTGCCTCTCATTTATTTAAAACCGTAGTTGAGGCTTTAAATAATTACTTTCTGAATATTTCCGCACCAAACTAGACGGATTTTGACATTCAGGAAAGCACCATTTAGGAAAATACCAGTATGAGTTACACGGGGAAAATATTTCTTTTTGTTAATAAGGGACAAAACGAGCAAAGAAAAATTAATTATTCATGTAAATTACACTCATTAAATTTAGGAAAGCAAAAAATAATAAACAACGAAACAAATTATTATTGCATACAAAAAAAAAAGTTAAAACATATTTTTGCTCAATTTTGCGAATTATCTGTCAGGGATAAGTCATATTACGTTGACAAGAGATGAAAGGATTCAAAAATAAACTTTGAAAGAAAACAAATTTATAGAAAACGATTTTAAGTAAAAGCATAAATATTGTTAAGTTTGTCGTAGCATTTAAGTAGAAAGTTCATAAACCAAGTATGAATCAGATTATCGGTATTCAAACTGTCTACACAAACCACGTAATGTAAAATAGTTTTCTAACAAGAATAATTGATTTATTTTGCTTTATTATGCATATAAAAATTTTTTAGTTATTATATCCCGCACTTAGCACTTAATTTCTTTATGAGTGACAAATGCTCGGAAGAAATACTTAGAAATTGAAATTTGTAAATATTGATAATTAATTCTATGCTAAAATCCATATTTTATCATACAAATTTGCATTTCTCGTTGCATTACCTGGCAGAAAGATAATAGGATGGAGTTTTTTTTTTTTCTCTTTCTTAATTTTTCTCTCTCTCTCTCTCTTACAATGAGCCAGATTTTATGAAAATAGTATTTTCAAATTAAAATTATTTCTTAGTGTTGTTAGTAGTCACCATAGAATTATAAAATGTATGCCTAAAAATGTTCGTATCAAATAATTAGCTTGATTTCATCACAACACACTTCTGAATTATTTTAGTAACGCAACAAGTATTTAGAAGGTAAAGATAAAATTTGCCGCAACAAGGGAGGATGGGCTAAACACCCCTGAAGGACTGAAGCCTTGCGTTTAACATTATTGGCAAACTCAAGGACTGTTTTGGGCAAAAAAAAAAAAAAAAAAAAAGAAAGAAAACTCTTCTCAGACGATAATTCTGGCTGCACTAGTGGGTAACATAAACGGAAACAATCTTTCTAATGTTTTTCATCCCTTTTCATTAAAGATCATGTGCTAAACATCGAAACTATTGACCGAGGGCCTATATTCCCCCGTGCCCTCTCCCACCCCAGACATGCAGGTATAATACTAAGACAAAATAAATGAAAAAAAAAACATAAATGATACGATTTTCGCTCTGATTTTACAAAATTTAAGGTTCTAAAAATTTCGTATCCAGCAAGTTGTGTTTGGGTCGGGGGTGATGGGGGGGGGGGGGGGTGACGCTACGCTTATGGTCGCAATCACATTGAGGCTCTCCTAAAAAGAAGGAATAATTTTACTAACGGATGTATATTTTTACAGTTACAGCACCTTGTATCATTATCTCATTTTAACCAAATTTTTTGTATAAGAACGACTTTTTGTGCTTGTGTTTTTAAATTTTTACAAGAGAATTAAAGTATAGGATGTATTTGAATTTTAGTACATTTCTTTTCAAAGACTTAAAAATGCATTTTGGGCGTTGATCCCCATGGGGTATCCTGCTCCCTGTAGTCACTGCACTTGACAGATTGAATATAGTTTGAAATGCATAGGTAGAACCAGGGGTGCCCACGGGGTGGACTATGGCCCAAGTTGCGCCATCAAAGCTTTTGGGGGGGATTTTTTAAAACTAATTTGTTTATTTATTTAAATTATTTATTAATTTATTTTTTAAATTAAATTATTTACTGATTTTTTTCAATGTAAATTATTCATTAATTTATTTTTTTTATTTAAATTATTAATTTATTATTATTTTTTTATTTATTTATTTTTCGTGCGTGTGTGTGTGTGTGTGCTTGGAATGTCTGGAAGGGAAAAAAAGCGATTCTATTCTTCGCATAATTCGTACTTTAGAAAAATAATAATTATATTAAAAAATAATAGTTATACTTTTAAAAATAAACAAAAATATTAAACAAATAAATAAATAATATTTAAAAAATATGTAAATAATCTTTAAAAAATAAATAAATAATATTTAAAAAAATAAATAAATAATATTAAAAAATAAATAAAATAAGAAAGAGGGATAAAAATAAAAAGCATAATAGGGTTGTGAAAAATTGGGGGGGGGGGGGGATTTGCGCCATTGAGCTTGGGAGGGATGGGCATCATGGGCACCCATAAGGGGGGGCAAGGGGGGGGGGTTCGAGCCCCCCCTTGGAAATTAATACTTTCTCTGCTTTTAGTACTATTTATTCAGAAAAAATTTAAAACTTTTTTTTCTTCACCCATTAATGAATAAGTTATCAAAAATGCCAAATTGTAATAACTCGAATCTGCACTGAAATCGCTTTCAGAATTATAACATTGTGTCTCTTCCTACATTCTTCAATAGAAAAAGAAAGGCAGATTCATGGATGAATCGGCGCCGCACATGCATGGGAAACTCCCCCATGTCTGCGGACTAGCTGTTGAGTCATTCCATTTTAAATCAACAAATTTTTAAAAAAGTTGTTGCATCATTATTTTTGATTTTGATGAAAATTTCCCAGACCTGAAGAAAATGTATATTTTATTTAAAAAATATACCGTTTGACATATAGGCCCTTTTTGTTGTTGGCAACAGCCAAAAATGGGGCATTTATGATACTTAGTCTTTTGAATTACAGTGAACTCTCACTTATACTTATACGCCGCCCCATTTACGCGCCTTTTTTACTTATACGACGATTTTAAATAGTCCCAGCACATTCCATAGCAAAATAATGATAGTATCGCTCGTTTATGCGTCTCTCTAAAATGGTGGGTAATAATTCAAAGATAAAATAAAGGAAAATAACTGCAAATGATATTCCGACGATTAATTTCCTTCTGATTTCATAAAATTTCAGATTTTAAAGAGCAAGTGTCCAACAAGTTGGGGGGGGGGGGGGGCACGTGCCCCCCTGTGCCCCCCCCCCCGCGCTACGCTTATACTATGAATACCTTGCCGTGCCACTCTGTGGCACGCGTGCCGCGGGTTCAGGGCCGGATTAAAGATTTGGAGGTCCATAGGCATTTGAAATGAGGGGGCCCCTTCACCATATGGATGTAATGATTTGATAAATGAGATTTTAAATAACTGATATATATTGCGCAAATATATTTTAATAATTTATAATTGTTATTATGGAATACATAACCAATCATAGTGATTGTTACAAGTATAAATTGTTGATGGTGAGCAAGGCTTAATTTGTGTTGGGAGTAAAGCTGCTGCACTTACGAAATTAAATATTTTAGCCAAAGTTCATGCTATTCACGCGATAAAATAAGTTGTGGGTACTTTTGGGCTCTTGCACCTCTTTTGGTAGAAATTGAGCCCCGGTGATGAGAAAGAAGTTGAATGGAAGTATGAACGTTTACTTAAGTTATATTCGCATATTGTATCAAATAATATTCCTAACCTTTAGCTAACAGTGCCATCTAAAGTTAAAAAAGGATATCCTCAGGATTTCTCGGGGCCCCTTTAAAACCCCGGGGCCCATAGGCAACTGCCTACGTTGCCTATTTAGTAATCCGGCCCTGCGCGGGTTGGCCACCACTGGTATGCAGTATTTGAATTAAAAGGATATATATTTTTAAAATTTTATGCTCTTGCTTATATACTTTTCAGAATATTTTTTATAAATCTGTTGTAATATTAGAACATACACGAGCAAAGAATCCTGAATTACGTTTAAATATTTTCCTTGTTTTAGAATATATTAAAATATTGTAATTAAAGTCTCCTATTTATAGTGTGCGTTTTTTTGTGAGGAAAATAATGGTGATAATTCCGCAATTGCAAAATGCATAAGCAAATCAGTGTTCTGAACCCAAATTATCAAATTCTAAAACTCTTATCGGCCGAATTCCAGACTGCATTGTGAATTCAAAGCAGTGGAATAACTGAACTCTCCCTTTGGGCTATCTCTACCTCCCAAGAAAAGGATCGGAGTTTTTTCGGGCAGCACGCTCGCAGGGGGAGGGCTACTCGCAGGGGGAGGATTGGGGCTAAAGTGATTTATGGCAGTCAATTAGAGCAAAAGCAGGAAAGAGCCTTTATTGTGCAGAAACGCTTACTGCGGTGACACCTATATGTCAAAAAAAACAACTAAAAATAGTGTAGATTCAATATTTTTTTGAATGCCCTAAATTAAAAATATATAACGTAATGAAAATGAAATTTAAAAATTATCAGTAAGACCCCCAGAGTCGTGGATTTTCGCTAGTTATGCTTGTTGCTAAATTATTGCTGTGTTTTTTGGCAGAATACTAAGCTTTTTATTTTTTAATGGGTGTTAGGGTTGCTATTCTGAAACCGTCGCCAAGGCAGATTTCATTAAAAATTGATTTAAATTTAAAAAACGCAAAATTTTTCTACGATGCTAAGGGAACTTATTCTTGACTGAAAATCAAGTCGAATGTAACAAAGATTGGAATGTTATTTGAAGTTGATTTTGATCACGAAAGGTTATTCTTTTTCCTTGGCGCCAATCTCTTGGGACAACAGCCTTAAGTGAGCAGTGGTAACTTGCTATAGTCAGCTAAGATAGCATTCCGCCTCCGCTTAAACCAATGCAACTACAGTTGATTTGCGGAATATGTAGACCAGATGTAAACAAAGAATTGCGCCATTTGGATACATCAATCACGTGCTTAGCTTGGACAAGAATAAATTGGTACCAAACAAATGGCGAATGAGAATCCTATTAGTTAACTTTTCTTCCCTTTCAGAGGAAATCCCTAAAAGTAGTATAGCGGCGACTTGTTTACTTTTAGTCTAGCTTTTCCGCGAATGAACTTTAGACCCTCACACAATACATGTTTCTTGCATTGGCCGTTTTCAAAGGAAGGCATCATCGCTCAGCTCCAGTCAAGGGTTAGGTTTTGTAATTAATTCCATTAATTACAAAATTCAATGAAATTAACAGAAAATGTGACAAATTTCGAATAGAACATCATAAAAATAACAAGTATTTACAAAATTTGTAACAATACATTTTTAATGTACCCAACCGTTGTAATGTATTATTTTGATCCCGGATAATGGAATGTCCAGTTTGTTAGAATATTTTTCGCGGTAAAATGACAATTCCAATAAGCGGGCTCGACTGTACTTCTATCTAGCGGACAATGATTTGTTGGTTGCAGTATGACTTAATTTGGAACAGAAGAGTAGTTGTTGTGGACCTGAAATTATACTAATAGGGCTATTTTCGCGGCTAGTGTGAAATACGTTTTTTTTTTCGCTTCAGTTGTTTTCTGACATTCGTAAAAAGTATCCGTCCGTCATTTCATTGTTCTCTCCGAAACTGTAATGAGTGTCTGATTCAAACTTTCAGAAAGAAGATAAAGGAACATATGGAAACTTTGGATCCAAAACACCCCAGGGATTATATTGACAGCTATCTCATAGAAATGGACGCAAGGAAGAAAAAGGATCCTAACACCAGCTTTACCTGTGAGTGATGATTTTAATAGCTTATATTACTGGTGAATTGTTTCATTTAGATAAGGTCCATACAGGGTTTGGATATTAAGTGCCCATTGAAATTAAGAACCTTATTTGGGATTGTTTTGAAATCTGATGACAATAGAATTTTTTTCAAACTAAACATTGGAAAAGAGGATATTCTATAGTGAAAAGTATAAGTTATTAGTAACGATAAAACTTATTTATAGCAATGTCTTCCCCCTTCTGTACCATTTTACTCTTGCTTTCTGTTTTCTTAACTTCTTTTTGAAAGCTCCAAGTCGTGGTGAATAATTAAATGACAAATCAGTAATAAAATCATTAATCATTCTGTAAGTGGATAGTGAAATAAATGACGAAACATCATGAAAGGAACCCAAAAAAGCAAGTATATTATGAACTGTACAAAAGATGTATTTCTGCATCAAAATGTGGAAAACTTGCATACGATTGCAAAGTACACAGGCTGAAATTGCTGAAAGACTTTCGATTTCCTTAAAAATGCCATTCAGGGTTTTAAAAATATCAAAGAGAATAAAGATGGATCGGATCGGATCAAATATTTGCCAGGGTAGGAGAAACGGAGCTCCTTTTGCCTGGATCGATTTTGAATAGGGGCAGTAGTAAGTTAAACAATCATTAATGCTTCTCCGAACGAATTCGGATGCATTTTTATGCATGCTGCTTCATCTAACATCTAGTAGAAACGAACCTTACAAGGCAGTTTTTCGTTATGATGTGGTTAAAATTTGCGTAGCTAAAAATGCTAGGTTAGGTTTGAGCCGAGGTGGTCCGATCGTTGAGGCGTCGGACTCGTAACCGGGAGGTTTCAGATTCCATCATTACCGATCAAAAATCCACCGTCTTCACTAATGGCGGCTGGGGGACATTAAAAATGCTCGTAGTCACAAAGTCCGCCAAGTGAATCAATACAAGTGGGGTACTGGATCATGTGTTTACCCGGCTTCCGGTTTAGACAAAAAAAAGTGATCTTCAGGGCCCCATCCCGGTTAAAGTCCCTGGAGTGAAAAGCAAAAAGTGCTACGCTAGGTTTGCCTTAACTCTCGATTCAACTAAAAAGTTTGATACAGCAGTGCTTTTTCTTTCATGTGTCCTAAACTGAACTATTATTATTTCTCTTCTCAGACAAGACCCTGATCGGCAGCACGGGGGATCTGTTCGGAGCTGGCAGCGAGACGGTGCGCACTTCTGTGGGGTGGTGCATATACACGTTGGCGGCCTATTCGGAGGTGCAGAAGAAAGTACAGAAAGAAATTGCCGACGTCGTAGGCTCGGAAAGGAGCCCCGAATTCTCGGACCAGAAGGACATGCCTTTCACACATTCATTTCTACTGGAAGTTTCTCGATGGCAGACTACAGTGCCACTAAACATCTTGAGATAGTGAGTTTTCTCGGATTTCTAGCTTCGACACCAATTTTTATACATCCGATAAATATTGCCGAGTTCGTATTCTCAGTTACATCACCTCGTGAGCCGCTAAAAGTTTCCAAGAACAATAATTTTATTTCATCCAAAAAGCCCTGACAAGTAAAGTTTTCAGGAGGGGGATGGAATAAAAGGTTTATACTCAATAAAATCAAGACTTGATAGCTCGAAGTCTTCTCACTCGAATATAACTTTGTCTCGAAGTTTTCACTTATGTCCCAAACTCTTAAGAAGGCTATGGGAACTTCCTATAACTCAAACTACCAATAACTGGAAGCTTTCAGCTGGTTCCTTGGGACTTCGAGCTATCGAGAATCTATTGTATTTATTACATGGAAAATACATACACACACACACACACACGAATAAAAATACTACTTATACTCTAAAAGTCAATAAAAGGCAATTACCCTAAATGATAAGCAGATATTCAATGATTGAGGTAGGAAGTTTCGATTGGGTAACTGCAGATTTTGTTATTGTAAAATTTAAATAAATAAGTGTGACAAAGCAAGAACTCACCAGAAATTCGGGATAACTTGCATTTCCTATTTTTAATCTTTTTTTCTTATAGCTGGTTCACACAATACAATGCGCGAATAATACCAATAGCAGTAATTGAGTAATAGCTGAATAAACCTTCTTCTCAAATGCATTGCAATCCTGCTTTGCATTAACACGCATTAATTTATGAATATGAAGTGTAAACACTTTCAACAAAAAAAAAAAAAAACAAGATTAACTGCCTGATCTCACTCTATGGGCAGTTAGACTATAGTTAAGTATTGGTTGTTAGTCGTGGTTGGGCGAATTTGGTGAAATATTTCAAAAGATCGAAGAAATAAGATCTATTAGATGCACAGTTTCTTTGGTTCCAGCCACAGAGTAGGAATACTTTGTGATTCCAACATAGTTTAACAGTCTTGTGTGCTATTTGGGACCGAGGACAATGATTTTAGGTGAGCATCAAACCTGAAACACTGCTATAACGAACTCACTAACTCCATATACTATGTTTTACTACTAAACTTGGAACCAGTAGTCCATAGACATAGTGCAATATAGCCTTTTGAAGTTCTTGTACCAAGAAATCCCAACAAAATCAACTTATTCACGCCAAAATTTAAACAACCCTAAGTTCGTATATCAACTGTTGTTCCTTGAATTTTATCAGCAGAACATTAATTTCAGCTATTAATTGCTTGGGTAACAGGTATATCAGTGAACACAAGTTGAACCAAAATTAATAACATATTTTAGGTTTTATATTTTGTTTTACGAGTTAAATGACCGATTTTTAGCAAAAAGATGTATTAAATATTATGCAGGTTTCTAGGAAATCACTTCCTTATTCAACAATTGCTAGAATTATATCGAGGAAATTATGCAAATCAGTAGTTAATTCAAATACAGAATAAGCCCAGGTTTCAAAATCATTAATCTCACAAGACGACATGTAGATGCTGCATTTCGCGTGCAAACAGAACACGAATTGCTTGACAAAACACACTTTTCGATTAAAAAATCCTGTAAGCCTGTCATGTGCTATTTGCACACGAGCGAATGATGTATCAGCAAATATGCTGCAAGAACTTTGAAAACATGTATATTTTTTCAACAACTTTCCATTGAATGTGTATTTATTCTATTTTGTCAACAGCACACTGGCCGATACGACCGTATGTGGGTATGACATTCCTAAGGACACCATTGTGTTGGGTAATTTCTACTCGGCACACCGTGATCCCGACAACTGGGAAGATCCAGAAACGTTCAAACCAGACAGGTTTCTGGCTCCCGATAAGAAATCTGTTGTGAAATCACCAAATCTGATTCCATTCTCCGTCGGTGAGTGAAATATTTTATACGATCGATATGTTACCATAACAGTCCGACACTTGGTAAATATCAGTATTTACTGGTAAATATCAACATTCACATAGCAAAGACATCAGTGAAAAACAGAAAATTGCCTCTGAATCACCAGTAAAAGTTGACGTTCTCCAATATAGTTTATTTTATGGTAACATATAGCTGCTCCTATATATTGCACCTCTATAAGCTGTAGCTTGAAAGTAAAGAAACGAAAGAAAGAAAAAAAATGTGAGAAAAAAATTCCTAAATATCTCCAGTGAAAGAGAAAAAAAAAGCTTCTGGTCAGTTATGTTACAGCGTGCACTAACTTCCTTGCAAAATTAATTAAACCTTTGCATGCGTATTGGAATTTCAATAGCTATAATATAAATTTACAGCATTGCAATGTTGTACATGAAATACAGGGTGTGTCTTTAAAAGTTCATCTGTAACCAAGATTCCCAGCTTATTGTGCCTAAAAACTGCCCTAATCTAAAATGTCCCTCTGTAAGACTGTAGCTTGAATAAAAAGAAAGAAAAAAAAAACATGTAAGAAAAAAATTCCTAAATATCTCCAGTGAAAGAGAAAAAAAAAAGCTTTTAGTCAGCTCTGCAACTGCGTGCATTATTTCTGTACGCCAGATATAATGCAACTTTTTTCTTTAGCCTTTCCCTCAAAAACTACAAGTAACACATCTTTGGGTATTATTTATACTCCAAGCGTGGAACTTAGCTGAGCAGAGATTATGCAGTCTTTATGCAACAAGAAACACCCTGTACACTTTAATCCTAGTATCAGTAATTGCGATTTTTCTTTTTCCAGGCAAAAGAGTCTGCCCTGGAGAGATGATGGCAACTATGGAAATATTTCTCTACGTCACTTCCATCCTACAAAAGTTCGATGTGGTCTTCCCTGATGGGTATAAACCAACTTTCGAAGGGGAACTGGGAGTCACCTACGCACTAAAGCCACACAAGCTCAGATTCATTGCTAGAAATTGAATCAGATGGAACCAGATGTTACTATTTTAGAATATGTTTGTCTCTATGAATAAAAGATTTGAATTTGTTTAAAACAGTGGTTTCTGAACTCGTATCATGGTATTGCTTTATTTTAGCATTAAAAATGATTGTAAGTGGGGTAATGGTGAATTAATGAAAACAAAATTCCTGAAAATTTTAAGGAGAAAACATGGAGAGGGGGGGGGGTAAGACCCTTAATAAATTTTATACACGTATACATTAATTGATTTGAAAAATAGACAAGACACATTTCTTATATCGTACAATAAAATGCAAAATTATTTTGGAAGCTGGTGCTGCACTAATTATTTCCAAAATATTATTTTTAGGTGAAAACAAAAGTTTGACAACATATTTGTTTTTCCCTCGTAAATATTTTTAGAATAATGAAAATTGCAGTTGCTACCGCACATATGGAAATTTATTTCACTAATATAAATCTTCTGATCAATACAATATGAACTGATTCAAAGATTTCATATATTTATTGATACTTAAGTGTAATACTAAATAGATGTGTTTCACATCTCTTTAAGAAAAACATAAACAAATTGAAACAAAAAGAAATTTATCATTTAATTTTTTGACGTTTGACATTCTTAAAGAGCATAGCATTTTCTTTAAAGCTGTTCAATTTAATGAGTTTGATGAACATATACATTTATTCGTTTGCTTCGAAATAAGGTATAATGAACAGCAGAAATACAGAAAATCAGGTTCCTGTAGACGCAGCGGTCCCCAAACGTTTTGGGGTATTATTAGTGCTTCACATATTCTTTAAAGAAACCCCCAATCTTATTCATAATTAAACGAGAGAATGTTAACAGTCTGGAAGTCAAATGTTATTCATTCGCTTTAATAATTACTTTTTTCTATATAAAAGAAATTTTTGGAGGAAATTTGAACAGATTTCTCGTGGAACACACTTAGGGCCCTGCTCCACATCAGCGGAAAACGCGACCGAAACCGAAAGCAGAAACCGAAAATCCGGGTACTTTCCATAGGAACCTTATTTATTCTATTTTACGTTTCTGCTTTATGTCAATGTGGAGCTTGGCCCTTAGGGAGCCGCTGCTCGTAGAGGATGTAAAGAGATGGTGATTTTCAAAATGAAGGCGTTGAAAGTTTAAAAGCGGCATGAAAAAGAATTTATTTAAGTAAAATTATTTTATAGTTGCATTTTAAAACACTGCGACAAACATATTACGAATAACTGTCGACGTAAGAGAAGTAAAAATAAAGATTACGAGCAATTCTAATTTTAACTTTTTAACTTTCATAAAGAAATTTGAAGATGTTTAACTTATGATTTTTTATAAAAATTAAAATAAAAATAATTTACTTGCTTCTAACAAAGAGCAGTGTTTTATTAAATATTTCACAATTTGGCGCATTTCTTACTTAAAAATTTTTTTTAAATGACTATTTCATGCATAACGTGTAACTTTTCAAGGAAAAAGGCTGATTTATAAATCATTTTCGTCTGACATATAGTCTGAATAAAAACCCCGAATGGAATAGTCTGAAATTTATGCAAAACAGTATTTTTTAGAAACGTAGAGAAATCATTGAAATGGCATAAAAATTCAAAAAAAAAGAAAAATAACTTTTCAAAAGAAAAGAGTTTTACAAACCTGTCTGCAAATCTTGATCGCAAAAACTTGTATCTGTCAGAAAAAAAAATGCATCACAAACCTTTATTTATTGGAGGTTTTTCTGAATACGTATTATGTAATAGAAACACGTGACCATAAGCACAGCTGGAATTTACCTTCGAAGGTGGTCATAACAGTTCTTTCGAAAAAAAAATAAAGAACGGTGCTAAAATTGGCTGTATAGGTTTTGGGGGTTGACCCCCCGAGGGTTATGGGGCTCTCTTCCACTGCAACACTTCATGGCACGTGATCATGATTTCACTTTTCCTCCAAGGAATCATTTATTCTTTTTCATACCAGAAACAGAAAACATACTTTAAACAGCGCCACGACCTTGGCGCGTTGTTACGTCACAAACGCAGCGTCCAAATATATACGGAGCACAAATTGCTGGGATTATTGATCTTTTGGCGAGAAGAGAAGAAAGTACATGCGGACGCTCTCTCTCTTTCTACCCAGTTAATAAAGACTGCATTGTTTTGAAGACATACTAAAATTTCAAGTGCAATGTCAAAGTGAGAAAAACAACTGAATTAGTGCCCAATGTTGATAGCAAAACTGACAAAAGGGGAAGGAATTATATAAATATAAAAAGTTCTATCTAATCTTGACAATGGCAAAGAGAAGATAACGAAATTTTGAGATTACGGAGGAAGTATTAAGACTTGTTTGATTATGACAGGGACAATCACCTCGCCACTGAGCTTCAGTGCATGAGGTATTTTCGTTACAATTTTTGGACGAAAGAAAAATAGTTTAAAAAATGCAATTCTTATCCTTAACTAATACCAATACAGAGCTATTGATAGCCGTAATCACCTTAATTATTGCCTATTTCGTTGTTATCCTTGTAAAATCTTGGAGAAGCGGTTTTCCACCGGGGCCAATAGGTTTACCAATCGTAGGGTATATACCATTTTTAACTCGGAATGTGCATTTGAAGTTTCAGGAACTAGCGATGAAGTATGGAGAAGTTTTCAGGTAAGTTTTTGTCTTTGAATTTTCCTGATAATTTGTTAAAAATGAGTAAAAGTCCTAAAAAAAAGTTTATTTGTGTACGAAATATTAAAAGTCAAAATCAACGTATGAAGATGTACAAAACAAAAATTCTGCTTGTGCATTTTAAGCTGAATTTGATTTTTACTAGGTTTATGTTGCTCAATCTGTTAAAGAATTAAGAATTCATTTCTGAATAAGCTCAAGATGAAAAATGTGTCTTTCTACAGTTGAACCTCGATAATTCAAACATGCTTAAACCTAATTACTACTAAAGCAAATTACAGTTTTAATTCCTGTCCGTCTGTTTGTTTGTCATTTGTCGAATAAGACGAATTAATTTTAAAGCTCCCTTATAGTTCGTTTTAATGGGGTTTGACTGTATTATTTATTTTTTTATTGAATAAGGGTGCATAAATGGTTGTTGACTTTTACAGACTGTTAGGTCCTTAACAGGGACGAAACTGCAGTCTCTAGATCATGACAGAGCTTCCGGTGTTTTACATTTACGCTGTAAAAAAGTGTAAGATTAGTATTGTTAATGAGTGTAATATCATCCAATTTCTGGAGTAGGCTGTTCCAATTTTTGAAAAACTCTAATTATTGGAGGAAAGTTCTACGTAGCCGGTGTAAATTTCCACTGAGTGTTAAAATGATTGGGATGTTATTCAAAATACGTGCGTTAAGACAAATATCGGCGCAGAGCTCTAAAAGTCTTCTGAATGTAACCAAGATGAGCCTTAACCTGCCATGTGGTAAAACGCGCTTGCTTTGATAGCTCTCTGTACGCAGTAAGCTCGCGGTTCGGGGTTCTATCCCATTGTGTGCAATTAAAATGCCTACAAATTCGTTTCAAGTTGATTGGTAGTGGGAAAGCATTGGGGATTGACAAACATTCAATAAAACGAATAATTTAAAGTACTTTTTCAATCTGATGAATGTTCCGTTTGCTTTTAACAGAGTATTTTGGTGTAACCTTTCACAGAGATTGGTGAAGCGTTACCCTATAGTTATACTACCATAGTATAACTTTCCACAAGTGACGTGTTACTTTACACCAGATATATCGGTTAAGTTACTCCATAACAGTGGATGCATTTATGGAGTAAGCTAACACATTGTTTTACAGTTCTGGCTTAGCCCTGGATTAAGGGTGATAACTTACTACTTAAGAAAGTTAGGGCCAAGCTCCACATTGACGTAAAGCAGAAACGTAAAAGGGATTAAATAGTGTTTCTATGGAAAGTACCCGGATTTTTGGTTTCGGTCGCGTTTTCTGCTGCTATGGAGCAGCAGCAGGGCCCTTATTGAGTGATAAAGAGTTTCCCTGGGCCTTCAGAGCTGAATTGAATGTGATATCAATGGGTATAGTAAAATTAGTCCTTTCTTGGATATCATAAAGCTGAAAAGTAGGTTGAATTAGTTGAGGCTCCAGTCAAAAATTACAGCAAAATGGGATACAGTGCAGGATGTCTCTCAAACTAAGTATTCTAGATGCCCGCATAGAAAAATTCAAACAGGACATGGGTGTCTGTTCTTAGGAGCGAGGATAGCGCTCTTTTGAGGTGATATTTTTAACGTCACTTCCTGGGAACCTACAGCAAACCCATGATGATGGGACTATTTGAGGAAATGGTAAAACACACGTTGGCAAAACTATACATTTCTAGGTCCTTTACCAGAAATAATATAGAATTTTGGTTGAAATATATTATTGATGAAAAATATTTTTCGTCTTCAAATAATAAGAAACCCTAAAATCCGAAAACTTTGTACGTTTCACTCGACATGTAACTTTCCGTCGTTCTGGCTGCAACAGTTTTTTGAAGGAAAATTAAGTTTTTCCTAAGTCTTCATTATAGAAAATGTTAAAAATTATAATAGTTACTGGGAAACAAGAATCATGTTTCATAATTTAAGAATTACATTTTTTTTTAAATAAAATTTTGGAGATGTACCATTATTGTCGCCAGCAATCGATGTTTTCTATTATAAATGTCCCCTTTTTTACATTTTAGGTCAAAACGTTTGAAATATATTTAGAGCTGAGAAACATGAGCAACGGAATTGTTTTGTCACACTATTTTTACTTGATTCCAAAACTTTGCAAAAAAATGAAAACCAAGATTTTTTTCCAAAAAAAAAAAAATGAAAAAGAAAAATCGGTGAAATCCGGAAAACAAAAAAGATAACAGTATGAAATATTGACACAATAGATTACCAAAAATTCCAATAGTTAAACATTTTATCGACAGAAAAAAATAGGAGGGAGTGAGGGAACAGCCTTTTTGTTTACATTATATTTTTGTGCTGCATCAGGTGTGATAACAATTTTGCTTAGTTAGCTAACTATAAGAAAACCTGTAAACAAGACGCTTCCGATGATAGTAAATATCATGAGTTCAATTTTAGATATGAGTGCACTTTAGATAGTAAGTATAGTTGTACTAATGAGAGCACCTTAAATGAATGAGTACACATAAGTGCTCTTTAAATGAGTTGGCCCATTTGTTCTATGGATTTTAATATTTAAATGAACTTATATTCATGAGTGCATTAAGTCTGAAACTGGAACTGAAATAGCTGATCGCAATCAAAATAAAATTTTGAAAACAGAGAGTTGTTAAGACTAAATTCTCTTAAGTCAAACTATTATAGTTTTAAACGAAAAATGATCACATAAACTTTGTGCCAAAATATAATTGAAATTAAAAACCAACGTAAATAAAGCTCAAATTAGGTAGAAAGTACAGCAAATAGTTATTTCAAGGCAACAATAGAGCCTCTTTATCAGGTGAAAAATGCTTAGTACATAGCATGAAAGCTGTGATAGAACTTCTATCACAGCTTTCATAGGCCAAATAAAGTGTTAAGCATCGGTAAAAATGCTTTCTTTGAGCAAAGATTCTGTTTAGATGCTGGTGTGATACTTTTTTTTTTTTGAGACTATTGTGCTTTGTAAAAATTTAAGCAAGCTTTCTTTATGCTCAGGAAGTTGAGATAATCGAATTTTAAAAAAGGTCGCTTTTAGAAAAACACAAATTCGGTCTAAACTTTACGAATTTTTACAGTCTCTCAAAAATTTTTTTTTTTTGTGAAAAAGGAAAAATACGTATCTTCTGAAATCTTTAGAAGAATCCACCATAAAAATTTTAGCAAAATCGAAAATGGTGTATATCCGGACACCAAATTTCTGCCCGGTTCTTATAAAAACTGCCTTTTAAAATCTCGAACAGTGTCAAAAGTGAAACTTGATACTGAAAATGATGACAAAACCACATCGCTATGCAAGTACTGTCGACGAATACCCCACTTATACGAATGAAATGTGTTGGAACCGATGCCATAGACATAATGTTAAAGATCCCCGCTTAATCGAATAATATTTCTTGGAACTGACAGCATTCGTTTAAGCGGGGCCGACAGTATGTGAAAAGGAGGTTGAATTTATTTCAAGAAAGTAAAATTTTAAAATACTTGTGAGGAGCAGGGAACACACACAAAAGTTGATTTTCGTACACAAAATACTTATTGTAATGATGCCGAAATACTTTATGTGTGTAAATTTGTATTGTACTTTTAAAATATCTTAAATTTGTTCTTCTCATTAAATGAAACTCTTCGTTCTTTTTTCAAGTATAATATGCGTTCGCATTCATACTATTGTTTTCTTTTCACTAGCATACGCCTCGGCTCTGAGTTGGTCGTAGTGCTGAATGGGACCAAGTCCATTAGGGAAGCTTTTGCTAAATCAGAATTCCTTGGCCGGCCGCCGATCTCCGCATTTTCGATCTTCGGAAATCCCGACAACGAAAGTAAGTATGACATTCCTTTTCATTCGATAATGTATATATCAAGTGTTTTATGTACCCAAAATAAGATATCTGCTTTTTAAGATTTTAAAATATACTATACTGCAGAAGTGAGGGACATACCGGCTGACAAATAAGCCTCCCAAAACAGATTTCCTCACGTCATTTTCCACTTTTTGTCTTTTTCAGTATTTATTAAACTTAATCTTTTATTTTCTATTCTCTTTCTGGTGTTTTGGTACTCCCTCTTGTAGAACTTAAAAACTTTTTGTTTTTATGGTGAGATGTTTTTTTATTATTATTTATCCAATTGTTGACTTATTTCATGAATTTATTTTATTTATTTCACCCAAAAAACGCAAATTTTTCAGCAGTATTTTCATTGCGGCAGATATTAATGTCGATGGCGCTCTGCTCATAATTTTATGTATTTAACAGGTCCATTTTTCATTGGCGGAGTTCACGTGTGGCAAGAGCAGAGGAAATTTGTTGTTCATACTATGAAGGACCTAGGCTTGGGAAAGACAAAAATAGAAGGACATATACAGGTAACAATAACCATGCATGTGTATGTAAGACTTGTGAGAGCATTATTAAGCACACCCCTAGCCTAAAATTAAAACAGATACTAAACACATTCTCTTATCTTGAACTGCACTATATATATTCATACCTTGGCATCCCAGTAACTCATAAACCCACCAATTTATTTATTTTATTGAGTTTAAGTACTACGGCAAACCGTGGCAAACGGGCCACTGAGATATCATAATTTTGCTATGGTGCTGAAGTGAAATGTCTGGAGACCAATACTGAGACTCTTGGATCCACGTATTTTACAAGCACGTACTCAGTGGATATTAAGCGGTATTAGGCTCCAAACCCGAAACGCTCCGAGTCCAGTATCCTATCCACAAGATTCTCAACTGCCTTATACATTGATGATATGACCAAGACGGACTATCTATGGGTTCAAAGACAAAAAGAAGTAAAAGTAAAGAATCACTTCATAAGTACTTAAGTTACTGCAGCAAAACTCTCCCTGTCTTCCTTACACTCGCATATCTCCTTCATTAGATTATTTGATGACAACTACATTGTCAAAATTTCAGAACAATTTTACGATAAATATTACTGAAAATGGAGAGTTTGCAGTACACAAAAAAAAGTATTAAGGAAAAACCAGTGATCGTAGCGTTAATTGGTACACCACGAAACGTATAGTGTGAAGCATAATAATTCCCAGGTCCGTCATTTCAAATGTTTCTGAGGGAAGGGAGGGGGGGGGGGAAGGGTTCAAACACGATGCAATTTCATCGGAAGACAGCAAATTCCACGCCCAGCAAAATTGTTAATACATAGATTTCTCAAAGGCGGGGGGGGGGGGTAACTGACCCCCCCCCCCTTATCCCCTTAAATGACGGACCTGATAATTAATCATTCCCACTTTCATCTTGAGTTCTTGTATCGCAAGCAATAAAAGGACAGGTCCATACCCGACTACTTAAAATAGTGGAGAATTTACAAGTTTCAGGCCTGTTGCAATGCATTTTTAGGTGCTCCTTATGAACAGAACTCCGTAAAATATTCTTAATGAGCCGTTTTGGCTGCCCTTCAGGGCCCCAAAAATGTAGGGAGCCTTTTGCAAATTGCGACAGTTGTGACATGGTAAATACCCCTCCCCCCACCCCAATCTTATTCAGCGCAACTTGCCACAACGTTTGATTTTCTTTCGTAAAGGTGTTTTTCCAGTAAAATATGATTATACGGTAAAAAGCAGGGCTGCGGAGTCGGACTGATTTTGGATCAAAGTAGTCGGAGTCGTTGAAAAACATGTCGACTCCGACTCCGACCACCTCCGATTTAGATGAATTTTAAGGAGGTGAAAACATATCTTTGAAACGAACAGATACAAATTTTCAGCGTCCAATATCCAAATCCTAAGCATCTAGGATCCTTAAAAAGGGCTTCCAAATGGCGGGTCTGCTTTGTGAAACGAATTGCTATGTTTGGGCTTATGCAAGTGAATGAAAAATATTTGCAGCAAAAATGCAATGTGTTAAAATAAAGTCTGGGCATTTAACAAGAAAAGGATTAGTTTTATACGGAGTCAAATGACAAGAGCGCCACTTGTCTTTTGCTCTGGAGAAAATTGACTTTTTTGGAGGTCACAGTAACCTTCGAGAATTGAGGTAAATGTGGTGAAATTATCTGCGAGAATTCTTGAGAAAATTGAAATTTTTGAGAGGTCACAATGACCTCCCATGACCTCCAGCTGGCATACCCCAGCTTGCTACACCCCCCCCCCTAAAGTGAGTCCTGGCTGCGACCATGAATAAAAATGAAACTTTTAAAAAGGGACTTAATATTTCAACCTTTGTTTAGGGTTTTTCCCTCTTCACATTTGGGTAAAAAAAATAAATAATTAAAAAAAGGCAGGAGTTGGGAGTCGGAGTCGGAAGTTTTAAAATCCCGGAGTCGGAGTCTACAATTTTTCCTCCGATTCCGCAGCCTTGGTAAAAAGTACTATCAACATGGATGCTGCTAGTACTTTTCCCCGTATTTTTTTACGAAATTGTTTTACAGTGTATCTGAGGTACAATTAATGTAGCTGATAAACCTCTTAGGCCAGACTACGAGTTAGCCTAATACGTTCTAAAATTTTGTCATACATTACTCGCAAGGGTTGAGATGGTTCAAGTAGTTGTTGTTACTTGAACCAATCGAGAACCCGAACCCAAGCTGACAAATCTACCAGATTTAAGGCAGAATAGGTACGGCTTCCGTTTTTACGAGCTCCCTTAAGGTGGAAAGCTCAACACACATGCCATAAGACCCGTTTATACGGCAGGTAGCCATTCACAACACATATTCACACAAAGAAAGGACAGGAGAGAGAAAGTACATCCATGCCCGAGCCAGGATCCGAACCCGGGACCTCTCCATCAGCAGCCTGACTTCTCTAACCACCAGACAACGTGGCCAGCATTGCTTGTTTCCAACATGTCTTTGATTCTCTTTCTAGGACGAGATCAGCCACTTTCTGGAAGTGCTGAAAAGCCACAACGGGAGCCCCATCGACGTAATGGAGCCGCTCACACCAAGCATGTCGAACAACATGTCCTCCCTAGTTTTCGGGACGAGATACGACTACAAGGACCCTGAGAGAATTCTGCTTGACCACAGCTTGGACGAGGTGTCCAGAATAGCGGGACAGACTGCTGTTCACATATTCTTTCCTTGGATCAAATACGTACCTTTCATAGTCAAGTTTCTGGATTTCGAGAAAGGCCTTACCGCAGCTACTTGCATGGAAAACATTTACAGGTATTCTTTAGATATTTACTTAGTTATTTTTTACATCGTGCGTAAAAAAAGAGTCAGTTAAAAAAAAAGAAGAAAAATAGAATTTGAATTTTGACACATCGAGTTGAATTAAAATTATGTTTTTCACAATGACGAACAGCGACAGGGGGAGGGGGGTGGCAATTGATTTTATCACGTATGCTTTACTGCACATCTTAGTTTACAAATGTTGACCTCATATGTTTCGAACTTCAACTATGAAAGGGATCCTGAAGAAAGCCCTAAACCTCCCTTCTGCTAGCATTAAAGATAGTCTAAAAAAGCCTTTTTTAAACTTTAGTATTGTAAATTTAGCAGTGGTGTGTCCCTGAAGGGAAGGGCATCGCCCCCATCACCCCTTCCTACTATCCGTTCTTGAGTGTGCCACCATGTTCTGAATGGTGATGCAGCGGGACTATTTTAGACTGCGCCACCGGGTCCAGCATGCCCCCCCCCCCCCAGGGAGGTGGAGCACTATCACGTGAGACGTTGGCAAAGTACCAATCTGACTGAGGGACTACTCGACGCTTGAGGTTCAAAAAGAAAGCATTTAGAAAGTTGTCACTGCGGAGAAAAAAAAAACCTCAGCATTTAGACTTTTTAGATTTTAAGTCAGGGAATATAACACATGTGCATACATTTAAAAAAAAGACGAAAAATTCCCAAAATACAGACATTTGATTCGTTTTTATACACTCTTTAATAAAGGGTAGTTTCTATTCAAGTAAAAATCGACAGCATAAAAATTTGCCTAACATTATAAGATATCTTAAAATGTTAAAAATTAAAAGTAATGCTGGTGTGAAAAGCGAATCAAACTTCCATTCGGGTCATTTTCAAAATTTGCTTACATTTGCTGTCCGGAGGTTAAAAGGACGATTTTAAAGCATAACTTATATTTTAAATTCAATGCGAATAATTATTTTCTGCAAGAAATACCCCCCCAAAAAAATTCTATCACTCAACAAATTATTGAAATTTATTTATTTATTTTTATATGTCTTTAAAAATGAGAATCAAGGCAAAAACGCTTGTCCATTTCCGATTTTCGCAAGTTCAACTATTTTTTTCCTATACTTAATGGTCAAAAAAAGTAAATGCGACATATTATTTTTATATATTGACTATTAGTATATGGTATTCATGATAAATATTGACAATAGTAATTTTATTTCAATAAGAAATGTATGAATATATTTTGTCCGGATGTTCTTGTCAAGTCCGTTACCCTAAGATTATTTTAGCTAAAAAAGGTATTTATGGAAGTCAAAAGATGGTAACATGTATTCAGTTAACTTAACAAACTAGTGACGTAACTATTTCGTACCATTTTGTTTTCCTGAGTCGAGAAGTATTGCGTGGCGTTTCGCATAAGACTTCTTCCAGGCGCGTATTTTTATTCTTTGTCAAGTCTGTCACCAAAGATTTTAGTATTAATTTTTACTTTTTCTAAACTTTTACCCCTAAATATTGTTCATTATACAACTCTAAGAAAATGCATATTGTAGTTCAATTTTTAAATTCGACAACCTAGCCATAATTTGACATTTTGGTTGAAATGTCAAGTCCGTTACTGGTCAAATCCGTTACCAAATGTCAAATTCGTTACCATAGAGTTTTTGATCAATATTTCAATCATCACAAACATCGTTTTAAGCTTCAGGGCGCAAATAATTTCAAATGAAGTTGGTTCTAGGCTCTATGATATAGTTTAAAAGTGAGATTTCATATTGATTTTGTATGGTAAATGGACGACAATTTTCCTTGCAACTTACAGTTTTACAATAGCATTTGAATACTTAATTATTCATCAAAGTGTACAACCAGTTACTTTTTTACACACCTACAATATGTGACTAAACATCTGTTTGTATTTCTAAAAAAAATAGCAAGTTAAAAAAATTACTTAAAAATTTTGAAATGTAAGCATATGGTGAAAATGACCCATTCCCTTTATATTATTTAAGATTTTATCGATTTTCTATGCCAATAGAAATGTATTCGTACAAGTGCTATCAGCAATAGTATTTCTTTTAACGTCTTAGTCTGATTCTGAAATTTTGATTCAATCTTACTACTATTATATATGCGAAAGTTTGTATGGATGGATGTATGGATGTATGGATGTTTGTTCCTCTTTCACGCAAAAACTACTGAATGGATTTTAATGGAACTTTTAACCATAATGTAGCTTATACATCAGAATAACACATAGGCTATAATTTATAACGATATTCGAAAAAGTTCGATTGGTAGTGCTTTTTTCATTCCAATTTAAGCATATTTTTCGCATAAATCCGCGAAGGCTTCCAACAAACTAATTCAGTATTTAGTGTATCATCTCAACTCCCTGTCGCAAGCTAAAATTGCGAGCATCATTTCTTCTTTCCGTATTTAATGTTCAAATCTTTTCTCAAGTCAAATCAAGAAGGCTTTTTTTTCCAGCTTTATGGGGAATATCCAGGCTTTTACCAGGATTTGTATTTAAAACGTTTTGTAGTCTTAGTTGTGTAAGTAGAATATTTATCCTTAAGCAATGTGTTTCTTAATGTGCATTGCTGCGTGAAAATATTATTTTTTTAGAATAAATTGTATTCCTTTATTAGTAAATTGTTCACTGTATCAATTATTTTCACAAGTTTCCTGGAACTGGATATTTCCCATGCCATATAGACGCAATGCTAAAGATTCCGCTTAATCGAATTCTCCGCTTAATCAAATATTTCTTGGAACCGACAGTGTTCGTTTGGGCGGGGTCGACAGTATGTGTTTTAGAGTATCGGTAATGTAATCGCTTGAAGAGATTAGCAACTAAGGTATAACTTTGGTATACCCCCCCCCCCCCAAAAAAAAAATTACTCGCCAAATCTGGAACTCCCTACGGACTCTTTATGGTTGCTGTTTCCTATTTTGGTGTTGCCAATTTAGGTTTTTGCTGTTGCCAAATTTAGTATTTTCTTGCATTTGTACCATTTTTTGAGTTTATTTTTTGAAGTTTTGTGGCAATAATTTTTGTGGCAATAGGTTTTTTGCTTGGCGAGAAAAAAAAGTCGCCGAATTTCCGATTTGGGGCTTATATCAAAGTAGTTCCGTTTCGTAAATTTATCGGTCCTGCTTAAACAGGTAACGGATAAAAAATACAATTTTACGGTATTTTTAAAAATATGTTTGCGCTGACTGGGCGGGTACTTACAATTGGTCACTTAGAATCCAATCGAACAGGTATCTTGCCGAATTTGTTGCAAGAATATTATAACTAAGATTATGGGTAATTTTTCAACGGACGCCAGTTTTGGCGCCAAAGACTATGTAATAATACTTTGCTTCTTACACGATATAACTAAAATAAAACGATTGTTGTCTGATATTTGTAATCTGCGCCAAAATCTTAATCATCGAGATAATACTCCCACAGTTGAAGAAAAGTTCAGGTTTTTTTTTTTTTTTTGGCCGATTCCGTACGTTGTCATTAATAAACTTTTAAAACTTACGTCAAAGCGTAAAGTAATCCGCATACGAAATTAATCAAACCTCAAAACTAAAACTACCATTAATTTGTGTTTTTCGCACAAATAATTGTCAAATGCTCCCTACTAATTTCGAAATCACTTAGGACAAAACTTTTAGCGTCATTTCATGGTCAGCAATATTTTCTCAGCATTAAATGACAATTTTTCTTTGACAAAAATTACTGACTTTATAATACCTAAGCATATTTTCATAAAGTAGGGAGGGGAGCAAAATTATCCTAGGTATCCCAAAACAGTTACCGCAAATTTAGCGACATTTTAAATCGTCAAAGCGGTACGTTTTGAGTTCTTTTAGTTTAGGAAAAAAAAAAGGCGATTATAAATTGTTTCTCAATATTTTTACTGGCCCAGGCAACGCCGGGTATTTTTGCTAGTTTTCTAATATTTGTTCCGCTTTCTCCTTTTAGGAAGCATATCAAAAAACACATAGAAACTTTAGATCCGAAAAATCCTCGGGACTTTGTCGACAGCTATTTGATAGAAATGGAAGAAAGGCAGAAAAAAGGTCTAGAAACTTCAATGACAAGTAAGCGACAATACTAAAGTTTATTAGCAGGATAAAAGTTACGAAGAATAAATCTTTTGTTAAGTCTTTTGTTGTTGTTGCTGTTGTTTAAACTACTTAGGTATCTGAGTTTATGCAAAAATTTTCAATCCAATTTCAGGCAGAAAAGTTAAGGCTTCGTTTTACAGATTACCACTAAGGTGGAAGTCTGATTTCGCTCAGACAGCACACGATAGACTGAAGCACCATCTCTCAGCAATTTGATAATTTTAATCCAAACCTAAAGCTAAACAAATCCTCGTTCAGCAACCTCATAAGTAGTAATTTGAAATAGGAACTTAAAAGACTTCGTGACCGCGGCATATTTTACTTGCCTCCATTTCATGTAGAGAACAAGGAGAACCTTTGACCGTGTCGGTATCAAACCCAAACCCTCTCTTTACGAATACAATGCCTTAAAGATTAGGCAACTATGGTCTGTTAATCTTTTAAAAACCTGTATAACTTATAATTTACTCTACACAGAAAAAATTCTTTTGTTTCAACTTGAAGGTAGAAATATAAACCGATTTCTATAACTGCGCTCCAAATTTAAGTTGAACTGAATTTTATGAAGTATTCGCCAACTTGCCTCATAAGTATGGCCAATTTTGCCATCGACGGGGTAACACGGCGCACATTGTTTGTATCTTACTTTGGGCTATAGCTTTAAGGCCCGGTTTCCTAGAATCGTCGCTGACGCCGGACGCGACGCACGCTGGAATCAGAACCAGTTTGATTGGAGCGTGGCATGAAGCGACGTCAATCTGCGACTCAGGCGCATGCGCAGAAGGCGGCGGCGTCTGTCGCTTAGCCAGAGATCGACGATTTCACTCCTAGGAAACCGGGCCTTTAGGCTTTAGCTACACATAAGGTACAAACGCGACAAACATAGAACTCAAAGGTATTTATAGCGAAATATATGTGTCTTTTAGCTGCAGTAATTTATTTACTTTAGTCTTCATTTTGTCTTTATTTCCTTCTTGAGCGTGCCTATTCGAAAGAGTAGATTTAATAACTTTGTATTCCTTACTAAGGTTTTGCCCCTCTTAACTTAGAATCCTATTCAATTTACAGGTAAAACATTGATAGGCAGCGCTGGGGACCTCTTTGGAGCCGGCAGCGAAACTGTACGGACGTCCATAGCTTGGTGCTTGTACACCATGGCTGGATGTCCTGAAGTTCAGAAGAAGGTTCAGAGAGAAATTCTCGACGTCCTGGGGACAGACAGAAATCCAGAATTTTCTGATCAGAAGAACATGCCGTACACGCATTCTGTTCTCTTGGAAATATCCCGGTGGCGAACTACAGTTCCCTTAAATATTTTGAGATAGTAAGTAATTAATTATAAGGATCAGTTCATAATTTTGCGATTTACAATTAAAAACAGTAAAAAAGTTGCATAAATCGGAATAAATTTTGAATAGATTAAAAAATATAAACATTCTAGAACGAAAAAACTATTTCTGCATAAATGGTGGTTTTTATCTTTTGAAGACTGAAGATTTTGTGAAGATTGGATATTTCACAGATGAAAACGTTTTTTTTTTCTCGTGAGAAAAAAAGTCCAGTGGACGATGTTCAATTAATCGGATGCCGGTTTAGAAGGAATGTACTGCATTGTTGCTCTAATATATCTTCCAAACCATTAAAATAATGAGAAGAGAAAAAAAAAAAAAAAACGAAAAAAAAATGTTTAACTAAAGCAACCGCGTTGTTTTTTTTTTTTTTTAATTCATTTGAAAATACACAATTTATGTCATTTATATCAACTTGTTTCAAAGAACTTGCTTGGAACAATTTGGTATAAATGGAAGAATTTCCCAACTAGGATTAATTGCCGTGTGTAATCGTTCTAAGGCTCAAATCTCCCCAACGTTTACATTTGGCACCAGTGGCATCCGGCATTGTCTATGTGTCCTCCGTTGAGGACTTAGATAGAAGGAAAATCAGCATTGTATTTCTTTGTAATTAATTGCTTTTGGTTAAAAAAAAATGTAACGTTAGGACACATATAAAGTGTGTGTCTTCTGAGTTCCGAGTAAGTGAGAATTATGGGTGTTTGCTCAGCTTGCAAGAGTGATTTTTTGTTGCATTTTAATACAGTAAAATCCCCTAATAACGAATACTAATGCAACGAGATATTCGTTTCAATAAAGCAAATGCTCACAGTCCCGGTATAACTGCTGTTACAGTACTTGGATTTCCATTACAACGAAAATCCCGCTGCAATGAACAAAATTTTCCGGTCCCTTGAAGTTTTTTGTAACGGCATGTCACTGCATTTCGCTTCAGAATCTATTTTGCTCTACTTTGGTAGCTTATTGAAAAATGTCTTTGAAAATTATATGTTTGATTAACTAAGCAAGTGTGCTTTTTTCTCCTGCAGCACAGTAGCAGATACAAGTGTGTGTGGATACAATATCCCAAAGAGTACCATCGTCTTAGCAAATTTTTGGGCCGTCCACCACGATCCAAACAACTGGGAAAATCCCGATAAATTCGAGCCAGAGAGGTTTTTATCAGCGGACGGAAAATGCATCGTGAAATCCATCCATTTGATGCCATTCTCTGTGGGTAAGAAGTAGCTCTTATTCCAATAACGGACGTCTATAGTTCAATTCTGTAAGTTGAATTCTGACTTTGAGAGTGTTTTTGGGGAGTTAGTTCAGTGAAGAGAAAAAATTTGACAGAATTCACAGAATGATTTCTGTTGTTGTTGTTACAACTCGGGTATCCGAGCCCGAATAAATGAAATCTACTCAATTTATGACATGATAGGTATACGGCTTCCGTTTTTACGAGCACCATTAAGGTGGAATATCGTTTTAGCTCAACACACATGCCAAAGTACCCGTTCATATTGAGAGAACAATAAATGGACGTAAGGGTTTTTGGAGGCCTTAACTAATTTTACAGAGTATGTAGCTACTCTGTTACACGTGGACTGATGTTAAATTGGAAAATAGGTTCCTTTTTGACGTAGCAGACATCAATCAGATTTTTTGCTGCTGCATTTTTCAAACAATCTGCCTCAGTTGATCAATTTAAATAATACTTATATGTTAATTGTTAACAAAAATCTGTAATCAAGTTAAATAAATTATACTTAATCGCTGAATATTTCCCCCCTTCTTCGGCACAAGCAATCTGTAATGTTTTGCATCGTAGCGCTATGCGGTGTTTGAGGCAGCAACGAAATGTACTGTCAAACGTGACAAAAAATATGTACTGAATATTTTGAGCTCCCATCCCACCTCTCTTCCTATTGTCTGAGTTTTTAACAATTCGTGAGTTGTAAGGCTCACCCTCCCCCCCCCCCATAAATAAAACACAATTGTAAGATCATTTCTTTAAGAACGCGTCTGACAAACATGCACTTACATGTTTACAGGTTGGAAACTTAAGGTGTACTGACCAGAGAATAAAAGCATAAACACAATTTCATTTCCGAAAATTCGTAGTATCGTTAAATCGTACTTTTTTTTTTTTTATTTGGGGGAGTTTTTCCATTAAAGCTTGTAGCTGCAAAAGTTAGTACTGACAATTCCAATTCTTTTGCAAATGCATTTTATCACAGTATTTTGACGACAATACATAGGTAGGTCAACTACCTGAGAAAGTTGGAGAGTTTTAAAATCGTTCCCAAAATGGCTTAAACAAAACAGAAAAATAAGTTATTAAAACTCATCTATTTTTGTAGCGACAGACATGTGAAATTTCTCCTTTTTTTAAATTTGAGATATAATTTTACACTTATATGCTTCAATTTGCATAAGGTTTTTCCTTTAGGTGGTTGAAATAAAAGAAAGTGCCCCAGTCAAGTGAAAGGACACCTGGGAAATGACGTCTGGGAGACGTCATTTTATGTCAAGGACTTAAATTTCTAATATCGCATGTTCAAAAAAAAAAAAAAAAAAATTATTGCTTTCGCATAATACGATATCTTTTCATTTCAGGTAAAAGAGTATGCCCAGGAGAGACAATGGCCAACATGGAAATATTTCTCTACTTCGTCTCCATCCTTCAAAAGTTTGACGTAGTTTTCCCTGATGGATTCAAACCGACATTTGTGGGAGAAGTTAGTCTGACTTGCCGGCCAGAAGAACATAAACTTTCATTTATTGCCAAGAGTTGAGCTCATGAGAGCCTTCTGTCTTTGGGATTGAAACTGGGTAAAAGACTCCCTGAGAAGAAGACTTCGAAACTCTTCTATATTCCACAAAAAGCGCACTCATCAGTTTACGAAAACTCAAGTTCATAACAGCGGCATTACTTCAAAGAAGTTATGACGTGATTCATCTAAGAAGACACCTGGATAAGAGTAGAATCGTTGCATTTTTCGGTTTGAGGACTTGTTAACTTTCTGACTCGGCAGTTACAGAAAAATTATCTTCACCGCACCGCTCTCTTTGTTCAACATCATTTAATTTGTTACATTTTGATAGAATTTAGAACTCTTTTTTATGGCTCGATATATTTATTTGTCAAATTATTTAGCAACTAAATAACTTTTAATGTTGTTCAGCGACTTGTTTTATTTAAATTTTTTTTCCGCTTTCTAATAGTATTTTTAATGATTTTAATGGTATTGTCTTTTACTTGATGACTAATTACTACCTTAATGGAATATTTAGTTATTTTCAAGGAACTAATTAATTTACTTGGAGGATATTTTTCATTTTAACGGATCTTTTTATCTCGTTTTAAGATATTTTTTATTTATTTAGTGTCTGGGAGCATTGTTTAAAGAGTATTTTTGTACAATAGTTTTCAAATCACTAGAATTCATTTAAAAGATAAAATAATGTACAGTATCGTCGTATATCTTACTTTTACGTAACTTTGACCAAACATGGAGGATAGTACTAGGGTTGCCATGCAGATGCAGATTGTCGCAACTTGGAAGCGATAAATACATCGTGAAGCCTACTAGGTACCCCCGATTCTACACCGCTTCTTAAAGGCATATTCACACTACGACCGATCCGGCCGTCCGAACCGAATTTTTCGCTGTGAAACTGGTTTTCGAAATCCGTTGCCATGACAACACGCAGAAAAATCGGCTTCCCTCGCCGTTCTAGAATGCTGGATGTCCCCGGACCCGAAACCAGACCGGTTCTTCGGTAGCGACTTCATGCGCGCTCTTTCTAATTAGTGAGGGAATACCGTCACGTGATTTTCGGACGAAGGTAGTGCGAATGCTCGAAAATTCTCACCTCCTTCCGTCACGTCCGAAAAACCACTTCGTTCGGCCGGATCGGTCGCTATGTGAATAGGCTTTTACACAGACGTTCAACTTCCGGACTGTAGTTTGAACAGCATTGTAATGCATTCGTACTCATTGCGGAATAAAGTATAACTTATCATCATGATTTATTTGTATACTGATAATTCCATAGCAAAACAATGCTTCATATGTTTGATTATTTCCTATTCAACAGTCAGTTGCGGTAAAAATGTAGATGAAAGATCTCTAAATACGACATTGCACCCTATGTTATAGCGCAAATAAAATTTTTATGAAAATAAGAATATTGCAATATTAAAGGATTACTAGTGGAACGGTGCCCTTCATTGACTAACAGAAAACCAAGAAAACTCTAACCAGGCATCTCATTTAAAACTAAGCATTTTCATTGAAGTTAGAAATCAATTTTTAATTCAAAAGTTGCAAAAAACTGAATAAAATGTAAAACGCATTGAAACCGGGCCCCTGGGCCCTTTAATGTTTTAAAATTTCTCACTTCACTTTTAATGAAGCTAGGAAAAGCACCAAATTTAAAGACTTGGTGAGAATTCGTCTCTGCAAAGCGTCTGAAAACTGTCTTCCATTACTCGCCGTAATTCGTGACTTTTGGCAACTTTTGGGCGTTCCACCATTACGGACGTAACAATTAAACTTTAAATAGTTTTGTTATTTTATAATCAAGAAATTCGCCTCAAAATTTAGGATTGCATTATTAACAAGAAATTTTCAAGAGAAAAGAAAAATGAAGATTTTTCTCTAACCAAATTGTAATTATGTGTTTAAAATTTGATTGTTACGTTCATAACGATGGAATTGGCCTCTTGCATTTCCGACCGAACATATATTTATCAAATTTCTCAAGAAAAAACACCCCCTCTTGCCCTCAAGGGCACAAACAAAGTTAAAGTTTTTGGAGGGGGGAAAGTCCCAATTCACCGAATGACTTCAAAGTTTCAGAATGACAAAATACGAACAGGCACGCTTACTTACATTTAATCAGAAACGACTAGGTATCATTAAAAAAAAATACTGTTGCAATATTGTCTCTAAACTTATCAACTCGTTCGACAAAATTTGTGAATAAAGGTTATTTTCGGAGTTCACAACGACCTCCCGTGACCTCCCATTAGGGCAACCCTACTTGCGCTCAGTTTAGTTACAAAGGAAAATGGTTTTTGCGTCTTGATGCAAATTTTGTACAGCGATTCATATTATGTTATCCTGTGACACGTAGATAATGCCGTTTACCTGCCCAGCGTAACGATAAACGCAGTTACTGCTAATAACCATTGATTAAAAAATAGTTTTTTTTTAGCGGCAACTAAGAAATTATGTTTGTACCATAAAACTAATGTAACATAGATTTCCAAAATGCAAAAAAATTAAAATCGAAAAATTTGCAGTTACTGCCCTTTACCTGCCCACGGCAGTATTAAAATGATTAGTCAACAGTAGCACGACGTCAACATCGCTATTTTTTTCAACTTAAACTGCCTTATTTGCTAACCTATTGGTTGGAAACCTTTGAATAAACATCACAGTAAATTCATGACTTTATTTTATTTTATTTTTTTTTATTTTTATTTTTTTTTAAATTCAACTGAGAATTTTTAATTCTTGCCAGTTAGATTTTTTAAGAAGAAAAAATGACTCAAAAGACACGAAAAAAAAAAAAAAAAAAAAAACACTACCCTTGCCTCCTGAAATCACAAAAAAAAAAAAAAATCTAAAATAGTAAAAAACACATTTAAATTGCAAAGAAATCCATGGGTAAAAAGTACGAATATCATTAAAATCTAACTTTAATTATATCTAAAAAGTTTGTAAAGTGTTATGCCTCCAGAAACTCACCAAAAGAGCTTATCCTTTAATTATTTTGATAGGCATATTTATTTATTCTTCGTTGAAATAAATCAAAGTTGAACTGTGTGAACGAAATTTAAAACTTGATTTTTTTTAACGATTTTGTTTTCGCAAACTGAATAGAATTACTGAACGTGATTTTTATAAGAACTTGAGGCATTTACCTTAATTTACATTCCAAGTTTTAGGAAAAGAGAAAGTATAGAATCACTTGGTTCTGGAAGAATTATTTTTCAGCTTTCAATTGGATGCAAAAATAGATAAAGATATCTAGGAATGACACACTATAAGGAAAAGTTATGTCATCCTACAACAATAGTAAATAGAATTATCGACTTACACATGTCACGGAAAACGGATTAAAAAACTAATCTAGGCTAGTCTCGTTCCATAAGGTCAATTACCTGATGCGCATGAGCGAAAAAACATCATTAGACACAGAATATAGGTGACCCAAAAAGAATGTCTGAGCAGTTTCAGTAATAGCCTTGACAATCAAACATCAACTTTCACGATCGCCAAAGTTACCTGCACGTTTGACAGAAAAGCGACTTCGCCTCTCATGAACGATAATGCAGATTGTTGGTAATCTTTTGCTGCTTTCTCGTTGAATTACCCGATGGTGTTACTGAAACTGGCAACGAGAAATTTCGCTCTTGCAGAGTTTGTAATATTCTTTTTCTTTTATTCCAATGCATTAGTTTTGCGATTTGCTCAAAATGGGAGGACTTCAACATTTAATTATACAAGAAGAGGTCTCACAAGTAAGTGTATTTTGCATTTTTAATTAGTCTGCTTTACCGTGAAAAACATAAATAGAGCTGTAAATAATTACTTATGCGAAAACTAAAAAACATAAAATTAATCCTATAAGATAAAAATAAATCTTTGCCTTAAGATAATGTTTACATATTGCCTGATTTATAATCCGTAAAATATTTTTTGTCAAAAATTTTAAGTCACGAAGAGCACTTTCTTGAGGATATATTTTTTACCCTGGGACTTTCTAAAATAAATTATTAAACTTTTTCTTTTCATTTTCCGAAAAAACTTTTTCTCTAGCTCGTATGAAAAAATTAATTATGTTATATGTTTTGCATGTAACTATTGCACAGTTACTATACTTTCACATTGATTTAATTGAGCTCTATTATACAAAAAAAAAAAAAAAAAGTTTCACTAATCGTTTGGATACACAAGATTACTATATTGGAGAGGGAGGGTGGAACTAATCTGAAAAGGTCGTAATGACGTGATTGGAATCTATGTGTGCGCTTCCCAAAATGTTGCAAGGCTAGGTTTGCCCCAACTATAGAGCAAAATTTCCCCCCTGGAGGGCTGGCTGCATTTTTGATGATTATCTCTATCTCTATCTCTACTAATAATAAAGCTGAAAGTTTGTCTCTCTGTCTTTCCTTCTGTCTTTCCTTCTGTCTGTCTGTCTGTTACGCGCGTAGCGCCAAAACCGTTCGGTCGATTTTCATGCCACTTGGTACAAAATTAGTTTGTAGCATGTAGTTTTGCACCTCGAAGCGATTTTTCGAAAATTCCATTTCGTTCTTTTTCTATTCGAATTCTTAGCGGAAATTCGATAAAATAGGGAAGAAATATTTTATACACATTTTCAAGTCTTATGTCATTCGAAAGCTTGAAATTTTCTGCACAAAATGAAGTTTTTTCGAAGTTTCTACGATCATCAGGAGAGCTGTAACAATTGTTTTTAGAATCCCGGAATTCAAGGCTTACCTTCAGTAAAGCAAGCCAAACGATTCTAAAATGGTTAATGAAATGAATTATTTTATCAACGGAAATCAACTTTTCATGCTGTTACTATGGTTACGTGTTCATACTTATTTTTGTTTCGTTCTTTTTCCAGGGTTGCCAGAAGTAGTATTTTTGATACTACGGTAGTATTTTTTCGGCCCAAATAAGGAGCGTAGTATTTTTCTGGCCACCCTGTTTCCAATATACTAATGACTTAATTAAAAGATTTGGCGGATTTTTTTTTTTCCATTTTTATAGATTTCGCATTTCAGCAATATTGATTTTGGCAACGTTTAGAAACAGTAGTAGGAGCGTCTATCGCCCATTTAGCGAGAAAGGGGTACCCAAAGCACAAAGATTAACCAAATATCGTATAAATTGTGACATTGCAACGTTCTTTTTAAAGTGTTTCATTTCGGAAAATGTATTGTTTTGTTTTTAAAGCTGGGAAAGGAAACTTTCTTCTTCTTTCAAATTTTGGTAAGATTTCTGTTGGTTTCTGTGAGCAACAAAATTGTTCTTATTTTCTCTTTTGGCTTATTTTTGTGCATCTCCAGTTGGGGTTTCATTTGAATGTCACAAGGGGATGCTTTACCCCTTTTTTGGAGTTAATCAGTGTTAATTTCAATGCAGATGAATTGGCGCGACCACTTGGCGATATATCGCCAAGCCTTTGGTCGCGAAGTATTTGTCGCCAATTTGGCGACATATCGCCAAGTTGGCGAATTTTTTTTTATTTGGACTCAATTTGGCGCTATTAGCGATATTTTGCCAATTTGGCGACAAATTTGCGATTTTTTTTAAAACTTTTTTTTGGGGGGGGGTTCAATTTGGCGCTATTGGTGATATTTTGCGAAAAATTCACTGAATGATGTTAAAATCGGCGATATTTTGGAGATTAATCATTGTAAAACATTTTTTTGCATTGTTTCGTGGCAAACTAGGGATATAAATGTTTGAATTGTTATCTTACTCCCTCCAAGCACTATTTTAGCACTTAAGGCATCTACTAAGAAATGTACACGTAAAAGGAAGTAGTGTAGGGCCCATACCAAATTTTTATATCATACTTTGAAGGAATTGTAGTTGAATTATAACTAAAATAGAGTATTTTTTCTGCTATATTAATTATTTTACAAATGAACTTTTAATTTTATACCACGGGCAAAGCCGTGCGGGTACCGCTAGTCTTTTATATAAAAAAAAAAAAGAGGCTTTTCGCAAAATGTAGTACAGACAAATATTTAAAATATGTTCTAAATTATTTGCTCAAATTGATGGTTGGAATATTTTATTCATACCACAAGGACATTTGTACTTATACTTAAAATGATCCATAACAGATGGCCAAACGAATGATCAAGAAAGTGAAAGAAATATACATGGTGCTCATAAAAGCATGATAATGTAATTTATCACACCATATATAGATAATAATGTCATTTTGTATTCCCTCCAGTATTTTTATTTATTGATATTCCATTAATTTGTGCTTTTGAGGCCAATTTCATTACATCAATCAATTTATTTTCGTACTACCTTATCGAAAAAGAAATGCGAATTCAAAATATATCTAAATATAAATAATATATCTAATAGCTATCTAGTAAACTAAATTGAAAACTTATTAAAAAAATTGTTTCCACCTAGTACAGAAAATGTCGGTATTTTACTTCAGTAAATACCGGTATTACGAAATCACAAAAAAGATCGAAATACCGGCATTCGGTATACCGGTATTGCAATCACTGGTGGTTTCTCAATTTAAAATGGAAGCAATGTTTTAAAACTATCAAAGGAAAAATTTCGCAAATTTTGCTGTTTCGCTGCAAGACTGGATACTGCAGCATAAAAAAAATAATAATGGAAAATATATTATCTCATACCTTGGTTGGACAAATTTCGAAAGAATTATTTTGATGACTTAACAATGAAAATTACATGAAAACTCTTTTAATGTCTTGTAATGATTATTATAAATAGTTCAAAAACTCATTACAAAATTCAATGTATCACCTCCAATAAAGAGAAAAAGAAGGAAAACCTTCACGAATTTTTATTATACTCTTTCTCTTTAATATTCTAAGAAACAATAATGATTCCAACTAATTGCCAAATGCCTTAACAAAATATCCTACAAATAAATATACGCAGACGCAGTGGCGTACCTATGGGGGGTGTTTTGGGGAACCCCCCCCCCCTCGAAACGTTGGTCCAAAAATGCAAAAATGAGATGAAAAAACATAAAACTCCTAGAATGAAAAAGTACGATTCTCCAACGAATATCATTGTGTTACAGACTTCATTGCCATCCCCCTCCCCTTCCCAAAACCATTAAGGATTGTCTTTTTTAGGAAATAAATGTCAAAATTTTCCGGAGGTAGGCCTCTAAACCTCCCATTATGATCGAAATTCGTCTGAAATTGCGTTTTTGGAATTGGAATTTCGAAAAAATCGCTGGGAAGAATTTCTGTATCCTATCATTTTCTTTCACATTATTAAAAATGGCCGGCAATCGTGTTTTACTGACTGAGGAAGAGATCGAACATCACCAAGATAGTCTAGAATGGAGTTTTTAGAGGTACAATTCATGAAAATTTCCGGGGGCGAACCCCGGACCCCCCTTTCATTTTTCTACAGTAATACTTCTTTACTCTTTAAAAAGCTGTCTGGTTTTTCGGACTTCGGAAGTACGCATTTTCAAGTGCGTATTATATATATATATATATATATATATATATATATATATATATATATATATATATATATATATATATATATATATATATATATATACGTATATACACACATACATACATGCAAAGTGTGGGTAAAAAGGGGTTGCCCCCCCCCCGCCCGTTTTTTAAACCTCGTGACGACTTAGAATATAACCCCCCCCCCCCCTGAAACCAACGAGTAGTTACGCCACTGCGCAGACGATAATTTTAAAACATTGCAATTGAATAAGGCAGGGATTCAAGTGAAACAGCACTGCGATCGCTTCGAATTGCAATCGCTACTGGAAGTGAATTACATTAGCATCAACTTAAATTGGCATGACGTCACTACGGGTGGAGCCAATAAGAGCTCACAAGCACTCAGCGATCTCCTCTTATTCGCCAAGTAGGCTGTGACGTTTTATCTAGCTCGTTTTTCATAGGCAAACGTCACGCTGACGTCACGATGTTTTTATCAAGAAACGTTCTAATGTAATTCATTTCCAGTCGCGATTGTAATTTGCGATTGCCTGTTTCACTTGAATCCCTGCCTAACTCTACTTCTTTTTTTTTACTAAGCTTTAAGTTTTTAATTTAATATTATTGCTTTTTGAAAGCAGACGATATTTTTACACCCTGCTTTCTTTCATTTGCGCTGATTTTACGATAGTTTTAAAAATATTTTGTTCAAAAAACTTAAAATATTTTTAGCCAACACACACACACCGTCAGCTGCTTCCGTTTTTGCTGCACTGTAAAAAATGAATGTTATTTTTACAGTGTAATACAGCTAATTTTATAGTAATAAGCTGTAAAAATTGCTAATTTTATAGCAATAAACATTTTAAATTCCTACTTTTACTGTACTAAACTGTAGAACTGCTTATGTTACTGTAACAAACAGCAAAATTGCTAATTTTACAGTTTATTACCGTGATTTTTTCGGTTTTAAACTGGAACCTCTGCTGCCAGTATTATACTGTAAAAATAACTGTTCATTTTTTAGTGTGGGAGCGACGTCATAACACTTTAAAAGGTGTTTTTAATATGCAGTAAACTAATGATTATCCGCGAGTATTTCATACTTTTGTTTTATTTTTCTTCCATTTTTTTCTTTTTTTTTTTACGGTGATGATTTTACTAGGCAGAAAAACGCGAGTACGTTATTGGTCGTTTTTAGCTTTTAAAGCTATTTTTTCCCATTCAATGTTATCACTTTTAGCTTCAATTTAGATGTATCTATTGTGTTATTGACTTATGCCACGGGTAATCGGGTGTTTACTGTAATTAACACAGTTTAATTTCAGTTATTTTCAGACACGATTCTCTCCAGATGAGTTCAGTTTCGAATGAGATTTTTTCCAGACGAGTTCATTTTTAGATGAGATTTACTCCAGACATGTCCGCATTTTCTGAAATATCTTTAACCCTCTGACTGCTAGATTTTCTTAACGATATCGCTTAAAAATATGAGCATTTTTTTATGTATAAAAATCCAATATGAAATTTATGTACTTAACTTATATCAAATTACGTTAGAAACTCCCTTAATATCGTCGGCACCAAGCTAAAATAACGAATGTGAAAAATCGCTTTTTCAAGTTCGTTTTTCAAGTTCGAATTTTACAAATAATTAAAATTAAAATGATGCCTTCAGAGGATAGTTTTACACAAAAAGATATCTATAAAAATTTAAAAATTTAAAATAACCAAACACGTCAGGTGGGAAAAAGTCATATTCAGTGTTTTGGCTCTACTGAAAAGTGCCAATTTTCACATTCGTAAGTTTAGCATCGTGGCAACAATATGATAAATATTTCAACAAGGGTTTTACTTATGTTCTTACGTTACACCAAATTCGAGCAACATTACACAGTACTAATATTTTTCTTTTTTCTTTCTTTTTTTTTTTTGAGTAATGAAGAGCGCACTTACGATGAAACACTTTCTTTATTAAATGAGGAGGTATCGGGCTAGTAAACTGGCCGAGCAGTCAATGTAAATACTTTAGAACATTCATGACTGACATTTAAACGATGGAATTGCTGAATGAGGTTTTAAATAACGTCATGCCCGTGAAAATCGCGGGCTGGGCAAAGTTTGTTACTTTTCCGTTGCCCATGGAAATAGCTGGATAAGCAGTCAGAGAGTTTATGTGTTTTACCTAAACAAAGTAGCTCAACACTGTCCATCCATTAAACCGCGCCAAGCACTCGCGAACCATTAGTCTTAAAAAAGGGGTGATGGGTTGTAAGTGGAAACTTTCTGAAGTTTTAAATTTGAAACTTCATTTGTTGTCCTTTTGACATATTCAACTAAACCATGCATTTGAAATTAGCATCGTTCCACGCTGTTTGATACGGCCCAAAATGCGTCTCATTATTCTTCCCCTTATTGTTATCTTACCTATCACCCCTACTTTGGTAAGATTAGAGAAGACCTGACGCATGCGTAAATATGCGGAAGGTTTAACCTAAGATCAGACAGTAGAATGCTCTTTCTCATTGCAGTCAGCTTGGACGACAACGCGAAATGCATGCCGGACATCGGCTGCTTCAGTGCGGGACCTCCTTTCTTCCACCCCGTGTCCCGTCCCGTGTCCCTGCTGCCACAGGACAGGGACGAGGTGGCAGTGGCCTTCCTGCTCTACACCAGGAAGAACCCGCACTTCTTCCAGTTCTTGAGATCCGGAGACATCAACAGCATCCTGGAGTCGGATTTCCTACTGGAGACAGAGACGAAGATCATAGTTCCTGGGTGGATGAACAGTCTCAAAGTCTCTAACTGGATGCAGGTAAGATACAGCAATAGCGCTGCAAGGTTGTCGTTATACCTTAGCTTGGGGGTAAACATTGAAAATAAAAACATATTCAGCGGCAATGTGATCTAAATTTTTAATATTTTTCATGTGTTATAATTTATTGACACTGCCGTTATTATTATTTTTTTTAAGGACATGAAAGATGCTCTGCTGAACTATGCAGATATCAACGTTATTGTTGTTGACTGGAGCAAATCCAACGGTATACCGTTCGCTCTGGCAGTGGCTAACACAAGAATAGTTGGAGCCGAAATAGCTCTCCTAGTAAACTTTCTTCAGGTATGTGATAATATATTAAAGCAAATACTTTTTGCTTTATTTCATAACAATTCGTTTTACAGAAGTCTCAAAAACTTCGTCTAATATAGACCGGAAAGTGGTCGAGTATAAAAAGGCTTGGCTACTGGGAAAAAATGAGCAATAGGGTTTTTCTCGTAGGTTTTTTTTTCGCTCTGCTGGAATGTGGTGAACTTCTGATACTCGGCCGGATTATCAAGCATCGGGTTTTCAAGACTATACCGTATTAAGTTATATCAATGATTTTGAAAATAAACAACAAAGAAAAATGTTTGTTGTTGTTTTGTAGCTAGACTGGCAATTTGGGATGCGCTGCTTCTTTTTTCCAACTGTACCGTCATTTGGTGTGAAGTCCGACTTCTACAGTACATACTCACACATGCCATAGAGGCCCGTTTATAGGGTAGGAAACCATTCACAGGCTGCAACACAGTCTAAAAAAGAAAGGAAAAGGACAAAAGAGAGAAAGTGCATCCATACTCGAGCCGGGATTCAAATACGTAACAGCCTCATCCGTATTAGACTTCTCTGATCACTAGACAAGGTGGCTGGCAACAAAGAAAAATGGGAAAGTTGATAAATAAAACTGATTAAACACACAATTTTTTTAAATCAAAAACGAAGTTTAAGATGGCCGTATCAATTTTGTGAATAAATGACACCAGTTGACTTTTTCTGTACGGCGGAGCTTGAAATTCTTTGTGTAGGCAGCAATTGAATCGGTGAGAGCAAAAACAACATCAGTCAAAAAAATTCAAAAATTCGTTTTTCATGGAAACAAGCTCTGGAAGGCAAAATGCGTGTTGACAGCAAAAATCGCGTCAATCAGGCTAGTAGTTCCAAAGTTACGGGGCCTGCCTTCTGAACGTTGAGCGCAGAAACGACGTGAGTCCAGTGACTGACGTTGTTTATGCACCCAACGCGAGCATGACTTGTTATGATGCAGGCTCCATGTTATGATGTAGGAAAAAAAAGAATTGTTCAATTATTTGAAAATTTGGAGGAGCTATGACGTTTTTTGTCTCTCCTGAAAAATTTGAAATTCTTGACTGATGTTGTTTTTGCACTCACCGATTCAATTGATTCGTCGTTTAAGATGGACTAAAATCACGTTTTTAAGACTTCAATTTCCAAAAATGTCCGGAAAGAAGGCTCTGATCCGTTACATCACCATAAATATCTTCTAAATATGCCTTTTTAGAACAATTCCCGGGAGAGAGTTCAGAATTCCTCTCCATTTCTTAAGGTTATCAAAGGTGATCTAATATGTTTTTAGTGTTCAATTTTGAAATTTTGGAGAAAGAACCTCTGAATACCCTTTTTCCTAATACTTTCGAAAATCATCTAAGATTAAAATTTCCGAGCTACCGTTTCGAAAAGGGTCCGAGAGTCCGAACACCTTTGTCTCCTCTTAAGTCATTAAAGAAAGCTTAAATTTGCCTTTTCAGTTCTCCAATTCCGGAGAAAGCCCCAAATTCCCTTATCCTATAACATCATTGACAATCATCGAAAGTTTTTTTTTTTTTTTTTTTTGTAGCTCCATTGCTATTAAAAGCTATCACAGACCAATGGAAGGGCAATTACCTCCATCACCCATTCCTGATATCCACGCTTGTTTTTTCTGCAGTACTCTAGATTGGGCCGTGGTAGCCCGATTGGTAAGGCGTCGGACTCGTGACCGGAGGGACCCGGGTTCGATCCCAGCCGATCAAAGATCCACCCTCTTTATTAATGGTGGCTGGGGGACGTTAAAAATGTCGTGATCACAAAGTCTTCCAAGTGAAACGATACCTCTGGGGGTGCTGGGCCAAGGGTTTGCCCCTTGGTTCTGGTTCAAAAAGAAGAGAGCGCTCTTCAGGGCCCTATCCCGGTTAAACCACGAGTTGTGGTAGGTACGGGGGACCCTGGAGTGTGTGAAGTACTCTAGATGGTATCAACAAGATGTCGTAGTACTGCCTCCTCATTTAACGTAAACTGCAATTTATTAAATTACTAATCAAGGTCCCTTAAAAAAATCCCTCTCCAAAGCGAAGTAAAAAGAATTATTTCCTGTCCCTAATATGCGCACCCATAATTTAACTTAATTGCCAAGCGTAGCTATGTTATTGCTGATACCTTGTGCCAACCAGGCTGGCAAGGTGGACTGCGCTGCTTTACTTTTTCAACTGTACCGTCATTTGGTGGGAAGTCCGACTTCCACAGTACACGCATGACATAGGATAGGCATTCATAGGGTAGGCAACCATTTACAACACAACAACACCTTCACACCAAGAAAGGACAAAAGAGAGAGCATGAAAGTACATACATGCTTGAGCCGGGATTCGAACCCGAGACCTCCTCATCCGGAATCGAACTTCTCTGACCACTAGACAAGGTGCCCGGCAAGCGTAGCTATATAAGCCCCTATTAGAATAACGACAATTGTCCGAAAGATATCCATAACTTTTGCCATTCGTGATTTTCGTGCTCTGAAATATCAATCTAGCGACGCACGGGGAAAAGGTTAACTTTTGGAAATTTGTAAAGTTGAGAGCAGGCGATCATTATTCAATTATCTTTTCCAATGCATAATTACTAGTTTATAGCAGCTCAATTTACTCGGTAGGATTCCTTTGGTGTAAGTCCAGAAAGCTGTCACATTATTGGCCACAGTCTGGGAACTGAAATTGCTGGCTACGCAGGAGAAAGGATCAACAGGTTAGGGAGAATAACTGGTAAGAGACTAAAATAAAAATTTTGCTCTTAAAAATGATTTCTTATGTTTTGTCCATGAGGATTTATTGTGTTAAATAAAATCTTTTTTTTTTTCTTTTTAAATCTAATTCAAAGGTAAAAATCTGAGCCTCCAAATAAAGAACACAGTCACAAAACCAAAGTTAGCTAGGAGATGATTTTAAAGTTTTGTTCTGAGTGACGAGTTGTATTACTGGATTGTCGTTTATGGGTTTATAAAATGAAAAAAAAAAAGCAAAATTTTAGTGTTTTATGCGTGTGAATAAAGTATAAAAGTTAAGAAACAAGGCGCATAATAATAATAATAATAATAATAATATTAATAATAATAATAATAATAATAATAATAACAATAATATTAATAATAATAATAATAACAATAATAATAATATAACAATGAATATAGTGCCTTTACTTTTCAGGTCGAAAAAAAAAAGGCAAAGAGTCTGTTAGAAAAGATTTAGAGATCTCGAAAAGATCACTTGATTGTTTTCCGGGTTTCCGTGGATCTCTATGTTTTACCCTGATAAAGAGGCTGTTATAGTTATCAAAACTAATGTTTACGAAATTTAAGTATTTTTTTATTGTATTCATTTGTATTTTTAACTAAGCTGCGTCATTTTAATGCTTATATTTAAGTACTACGATCTCGACGCGTTTACAAATACGCACAGTGCACTCTTATAGCTGCTTAAAACGTTTTTTGAGTGGAAAAAAAAGAGACGTAAGAAAAATTCTAAACATCTGGTAAAAATTCCATTCAGATAAATGAACTTCTTTAACTTTGCAATGTGAATAATTTTCGTGCTGATGTGCGATTTCATTTTTTTTGGCAGCTCTGGATCCTGCTGGACCGTATTTCAGAAACGTCTCCACGGCAGTTCGCCTTGATCCTACCGATGCTCTTTTCGTGGATGCCATCCATGGCCATTCCAGTGACACAGACACAGAAAGTGAGAATGATCACCGTTTTTTTTTCTTCAGCAGTTGATTTTTACTTTTCTGTCTGTACAAATAAATAGTGAAACCTCGATATAAGGTCACCTCTTATACAGTGGCGCTCCTAGGGGTTTGGCAGGAGTGGCTCTTGCCACTGGCACAGCAGCCAGGGAGGTGGCATTTCGATCAGTAAGAAAAAAAAATCAATTATGGGAATTTAATTTCTTAATTATATTTGCTGAAAAATATTAAAGGAAAAAAAACTCGTAAGAATAAAAGCTAGAGTAAAATGAAACATCTGATGAGAAGGAACATTGGGTATCATTGAAAACATAAAATAAAGGAATATCAGTGTTCAATATTGTCTTTAAATTTATTCCGAAGATTCAAAATTTTCTGAATAAAGAATTGTTTTGGGAGGGGTGGAAGCAACCTCCCGTGACCTCCCATCAAGACGACCATGGGGGGGGGGGGGCATAATTTCTAAAGTTCGCCACGGGCGCTAAACCCCCTAGGTACGACACTGTCCTTATGTGAGGTAAATTTTCTTTAGTCAGTCCTGTGAAAAACAAGTATGTTCGGGAAATAGATTCCTGAATCGCTACAAGTTGAATGATTGCAGAAGTCCCAGTGTTGTGAAAAATATTTTTAGCTATCAGTGTAAAAATAGGCTCATCTTCATTATTATGTGCTTTGTCAGCTTAGTTACGGTTTTCGTTCATACGTGTAAATATGCACACAATGTGTGCCCTGAAATGTACCCTTTTACTATTATTATTATTATTTTAATTTATCTCACCCTTCTGACATTTTGTGACTCCAAAATATGAGAACAAAATTGTTATCGCATTTTATGAAATGAAAATTGAGATGCTATTGAAGCCAAGGGCGTAGCTAGGGGGGTGTAGGGGGGTGTAGTTGCACCCCCTAGATCAGAGCCTATGGGAGATCACTGTGACCTCCCATTTTATTAATTTGACTTTTATGCTAATTTTTGGGAACTTTATATAAACTGCGTTATTATATCTGGTATTGATTACTTTTCAGAAAATGATAGTAAGCTTGCCTGTTTTTGAGGAGAAAATTTTTAATTTACCGAATGAAACTCAGAACTTTACTGAATGATTAAAAAAAAAATTAAAAAAATACAAGAATGCATACTTATCTATGTCTACCAAAATAGACGTGAGGCATGACGAAAATAAATAAATTAATTATTTAAAGAAAAAAAAAGAAAAAGAAATAAAGAAAGAAGTTCAGCCCTGCAATACTGTCTCACTGTTTTCAAATTTCATCAGCCAATTTGTATTGGATAAGAACTTTTTGGGAGGTCACAGTGACCTATTGGGGTGCCACTGCTTGCACCCCCCTAACGTGAGTCCTGGCTACGCCCTTGATTGAAGCAGGTACTTACTAGCAATGCATGCAAATTTAAATAGCAGAAGCTCTTGAATAAACTTTTTTCGAACGTTTTGCTTTAAAACATGCTTTAAATATTTTTCTATTCCTTTACTGATGCGGAAAGAAATGTGCGAGTAATAACGTCTATGAATTGTAGAACCATTGTCTTATTTTACAATTTAGGTGTTATGAAGGAATTTACTGAATATTAATATACATTGTGCTTTCTAAAAGAACCCCTTAGATGACAAAATCAAGGTATTTAAAGCACAACATTGCAAAAACTTTTACAATACTGCGCTTAGTAAAGTGTATTTTAATGATATGGTCAGACTTTCGTAGCCTTCACAATTCTGCAAGTTAGTTTTACCTCAGCTGCAGTTTTCTTGTTTTCCACACCCTTGCTGTTATGAACACGTATCTGTGACATGTCCTTAAGTATCGTGTATTTGGTTTTTACCAGCAAAATATGTCTTGGAATTTGCGAATTGGGGACCCATTTTTTTGAACAGTCCCATTCTGAGTAACGTTTATCTGCAACTAAGGCTACGACATCGATATCGATGTTTTGGAAACATCGATGTTTTTGCTAAAACATCGATGTTTTTACTATCGATGTTTAAGGGTGATGTTTTCTCAACATCGATGCTTTGGGTTCGATGTTTTTTTCGATGTCGATGTTTTATAATCCAGAAAAAAAAGCTTGATAAAAATATGCGATATGCAGAAGTACAATCGAGCCGGCTTATTAGAATATCGCTTAAAGGAATATCCTGCTTAATATAATACATTTTCAATGTACCAAACCATTGAAATGCATTATTTTTATCCCGGATAATGGAATATCCCGCTTATTAGAATATTTTTTCGTGGTAAAATGGCTATTTCATTAAGCGGGTTCGACTGTATTAAGAAGTTTTCATCCTTAATCAGAAGTTTCAGTATTAATTAATCTCATTAGAAAACATTTTCTATGATTATTATCGATGTTTTGCTCTCGATGTTTCTAAAACATTTCTAATTTGCTTTCGAGATTTTTTCAAAATTTTATTCATTTTATTATTATTCTTTATGTGAATGTTTTATATTAAAAAAAAAATCTAGATATGCGGCCAAAAGTTATATCGTTAATCCAGGCGTTATACTATCAATCTCGTTAGAAGACGTTTTTGATAGTTACCATCGATGTTTAAGGTCGATATCTTTTAATGATCGCTGTTTCGTGTTCGATGTTTTTTTTTTTCTTTCGATGACTTTTTTACACTTCAGCAAAAGCAATAAAAATATGCAGTAATCTTTAATAGTTGCAATATCTACCGTATTGAAATATTTTTTTTCTTCAATCACTACCGATGATTCACGGTCAACTATTTTTAAACACTGTTGTTTTTGTTTTGCTTTTGTTTTGAAATTTTTTTCGATAACGGCGTTTTACATTTCAACAAAAAAAGTTTCATAAAAATATGCGATAAATAAAAGTTATATAGTTAATCAGCAGTTGCAGTATCTATCTCACTAAGAAAGTTTTCTATAATTGACATCGATATCATACGGTTGATGTTTTTCAGGATACAAAAGATAAATCTAATTGAGTGAGATAAAGAGGGGCTCTGTATTGGGGAATCAGGGTATTACTGTACATTTAAATGTGTAAGTAAGTTTTATAAAAAAAAGATCGATGTTTTGAAACATCGATGTTTGAAAACATCGATGTTTTTGGTCGATGTATCAGTACCATCGATGCCTTAATTTCGAAACATCGATGTTTTGTTTTCGATGTCGCACCCCTATATGCAACACGTGAATTCTATAAAAGAGTTTTCTCTGCCAGTGGAGTATTATTGCGGGGAAAACAACTTATCTCATTACGCTAGATTTCCTCTCTAAAACGTATACTCTCTGAATTACCTATCTATGAATAAAATTGTTTCAATGCAAGCACCAAATTAAAAATATATATATATTGCACTAAAATAAAATTCGACAGAAATATGATTAATCTCGTTAAACAAGAACTAAGGTCAACAAAATATGGACTGGTTCAACATTAAATGCAAAAGGAAACTGCGGATTTTTATTGAATTGCAAGAAATTTTAGATTTTGAGAGATCTAAGAGCCTTTATAAAAAAATTTTTGTAGCACGTTGTAAGTTACTTTTTTATGATGTTCATATGACCGTACAATATTTATACTCAATTACTATACTATTTTGTTGTTTTTTCTTCTTTCAAAATCTTTTTACCAATAACATTAATTATTTCCTTTATATAGCTATTTCTTTGTTATTACTACGTTTTGAGACTAAAATTGTCAAAATGGAAAGGTAAAAAAGTGTTCCCCGCTTAATCAAATACCCCGCTTAATCGAACGAAATTTCTTGGAACCGACAGTATTCGATTAAGTGGGGCCGACAGTAATGACAAATACTGGACTCATAAATATTATCATTATTTTGTATCTGGGGGCATTAAGAGTTGCTAAAAACGTTCTGATCATTTTTAGAAGGTATGTGGAAGTAGAAGAGGCATTAACGGGGGGGGGGGGGGGCTAAAAATGGTCAAATTTACCAAGCAAAGTTTTTTGTATGGATAAACTTTTTGGTAGTAGCGGAGACTTTGCATTTATTTGTCCCGAAAACTTTTGTGCGAAAGTGCAGTTAAGTAAAGAAATAAAAAATTTTAGGCAGTACTAAGTTTTGCTTTTAACTACTTTCGCATTCTGAATTGAATTCTAAGATGTTGTAAACTAGTTCGTGAATGTTCAAATTTCCTGAAATTATTTAAATTGTAAAAAAACTGCTACAGTTTTCATTCTGCTGTGTCATTAAATATCTTAAATTTAATTTTTCCTTTACATCTCTTCCTTCTTTCACATTAGAGTCAAGCAGAATGCAACAAACTGGACACATTGACTTCTACCCTAATGGTGGCCAAAAGCAACCCGGATGTAAATCTCCAACGATAAATGTCTTCGCAATTAAAGGAGTTTTAGAAGGTAAGTGATACCGTGTTGAACCCCCGATTCTACGCCATGTTGTCGCATATATTTTGCGGCAAAACATTTCTGAATCCCCGAAATCTCTCCACATATTTACGAGAACCTGGCTTAGAATTCAGCTGCACTACGACATGGATGATGTTCGGCCGGTGTTTATGCATCTTAAAATTTCCACGCAACTTTGTACAACAAACATTAACCCGTAACTAACACATTGTTGAAAATAAAACGGGGGCACGCCCACTTCCACGCCACTCTAAATATATCTTTAGAACTTCTTAATATCAGGTAAAGTAATTAAGTGGTGTAGCGAAACTTTTCTCGCGGAGGGAGGGGGGAGCAGGGACATCATTTCGAATTTTTCTAGGGGGGGGGGGCAAAGGATGCATACACAATGTAAAATTTACCAAAAAGTATAAAAAACCACGCCCACTTATATGTCAATACATTGATTTCCCAAAGCCTAAATGACGGGCCTGGGGAGAGTCATCTAAAATTTTTCGAAATTAAAGGCTGAAAAACGTAATTTTATGTAGACCCTTGGATGTGTGTTCATGCATACAATTTCATTGCTTCATGGGGGTCTGACCCTCTACCTCCCTTGGTCGCACTACTGGAGTAATTAGTCATTACTTTTTATCCTGTTTCATAACTGATCATTGTTGAAGACGCTGACATTCCACCAACCACTCTTCCAACAGCCGCCCGTAACCTGGTCGTATGCGACCACTACAAGGTGATCGACTACTTCCTGGCCACCATCCCGAACCACTACGGCTGCCAGCCCGTAGGGGTCGCGTGCAGTTCCTGGGAGCAGTTCGTGGCCGGCCGCTGCTCGGACTGCAGCGTCGACGGCAGCCAGTGTGCAGTTATGGGGTTCCAGGCCGACATCAAAAAGGAGTTGATCAAGAAGTACGCGCCCAAGAAGTTTTATTTGTTTACTAGCGATAAGCCACCTTTCTGCGGTGAGTGAAATCATTTTCTTTCATTTTTATTATTTTCTTTCATCTCGATTCTTACAATAAACTTCCGAAAAACATTAAATGGAGTGGTCTCGGATTCGAATCCCGGTTTGGGCATGGATATACTTTTCTCTTTCCTGCCCTTATCCTTCCTTAGTGTGAATAGGCTGTTGTGCTCTGAATGTTTACCTTCCCTGTAAACGGGTCCCAGTGGCATATGTGTGTGCTGTGGGAAGCAGAGCACCCCAAATTGCCAGCTTAGCTGGCACAAGACAACGACAACAACAACAAACGTTTTTCTCGAAAATCAAGAAAATTTAAGTCAGAGTCGTGTCCGGTTGAAGACACATTGATCCAAGGCGCCAAAATCACTGCCTTAGTAATGTCCACAATTTTGTCGTTATAGGGGTTTCCATGGAAGGGAAACTCGTCAATATCCTGTAAGCTTTTTCTGATAGCCATGTAGTTAAGAACATGATTCTTGGCGAGTTCCTCCCCCACTTAGTTTCTACATAATTTGTAAATTTTTATGGTATCTGTATCTTAATAATAAATCCGTCTGCATTGAGGACACAGTGTTGATGCACCTTTTTGATGAGGTACATTTCACGCAATATTGCACGATCGTCGCCTAAAGTTATGCCTTTGGAACATTGGGATTTGATGAGTTCTAAGTACTATTACGAATAGTACGGACAATAACAGCAAAATAAACAATAACAGCGAAATTCCTGGCAGTAAATTTCCAAAAGACTCAGGAGATATGAACAATTTTTTGATGAACTAATTCTTTTGCATTCTTTTCTGTAAGTAACACAGCGCATTTTCTCTCAATTAGTGCAGCAGTATCACGTGTCTGTCAAGCTGGCCAATAGGGGCTCATTTCAACGCATTCTGGGCGATCTAGTCATTGTGCTGCAAGGTAGATTCGGAAATGTCTCTGTGGAGCTCAATAAGAGGTGAGAATTAAATTACATTTTTGCCTGTCCGGTAAACTCCCGATTATCTGCGGTGCAAATTATCCACAGGTATTTCACTTTTTTTTTTGTTAACCTATTTATGCCCAAGTTTTTTTAAACAATTTTTTCAATTTTTATCTGCTTAAAACTCTTACATGGAATGGTTTACATACATTTTAGGCGTAAAATAGATCGCCGTTGCCATATTTATTAAGTTATTTAACGTCCTGTTTATGGGACACTGGGCAGATATGTGAGCAAAATACGACCTTACTTGACTTTACTTTTGCAAAGTAACATTACAGAAGGCATCTGTGATCAATTTTAAGCAAATCATTTTAAAATAGTTTAATTTTATGAAAAAAAAGCTCGCAAAAAACACTTACTTTCTGCGTTTACCCATGCTGGATCGTTGCTTGACTGATTTGTCTGAAAATAGCTGTCAATAAATAAACTCTGATGTTCAACTAGCGGCTCTATCTGGTTTTCTCAAGAAGAGGGACTATTGAATTTGTGAAAAACAGCTTTAGTAAAGTGATATACCCATTACAGGTTTTTGTATGCAGTAACTAACAAGCGTCCCGTTTTTAGGCTACTGGGCATTAAATGGGTTCATAGCGAAATACACTCATTTTAAAATAAGCCATGAGACATCTCTGATTCACGTGGACGGACTCATCTTCATAGGTTCAAAATTGTTCTTTCTCCGATACGCACTCTGTGCAGCTGTGGAGAGGTGATGGACTTTTCTCGCCGAGCGTTACTGGGAGGCAAGACACATTCAACTTTTTCTTTTCTTTTATTTTTGAGCAATGAAAAATTGCTATTTGTTATCTTTTTGGACCTCAAACGTCGCATAGTCTTTCTTTCAGACTGGCAGTCCGTCTACGTGGAGCATCCTAGTTCATCACCTCTCGAGACGTCCACGGGCTCCTGTTCCTTCGCCCCCCACAGAAGTTACTAGCAGTAGATGGCACCATCTGTTGAGTTGCAGGGTCACCAATATGTGGATGTGTGTCCCTACCTGGTTTGATCCAGGGACCTTCGTGATAGTAACACAGTGTATTAACCACTGAGCCAAAAGGACTTTAATGCTCGGGGCGAAGTTAGGTCATGTGCTCACGGAAGTATGAAACACACATATCACAATTCGTTATTGCGAAAAACATAATTTGAATTCGAAATGTCAAAATTCAAATTCATTATTTTTTAAATGAGGATTAATAATTCACGATGACTACTAAATGAAATGCACTTCTGGTTTTCAGAAACGGCTTCGTGAGCCCAGGTATGGTTTACAAGACCATCGTAACATCAAACGAGAACATCGACGTAGAGGGCGTCCTGTTCCGATGGATATGCGCGTCACTCAAAGTATCGGAGAACTTTCGAATCAACATCGGAGAACCGGATAGTTGCCAGCTATTCCTGCACAGTATTATTGTCACAACGTTCACGGCATCACCAACGTAAGGCCATTTTCCCTACTCACATACGCATAATTAAAGTAGCAATATAATAGAGAAATGTCAACCTCTTAAATATCCCTACTGTGACTGCTAGATATTGTTAAGAGACATGCAAAACACATTAATTCACCCATCACCGAGTTTTAAAACAGGATTGATATTTAATGATTTTTTAAAAACCCCATACGCAAAAAAGCGAGTTTCTAGATACGAAACCAGTGACGTCACGGGGCTGGTTCACTTTGAATTAAAAAAAAAGGGTTTTTTTTTCGATACACCCTAATGCACAAGTATTACACACTCATGAATAGTAAAAATATTTTTGAAAGAAAAAATTGAACCGACTTCAGAGCTTCAATCTGCAAGTGTACTAATAAAATAATTTTGGAAAAAAATAGAACCGACTTCAGTTGGAAATTGCTCTAAAAAGTAAAAAATAATTTTTTTCTCTGAACACCATCCAAACTACTTTTAAACATAAGTTTTGAAGTCGGCGCAAAAACAATGTATAGAATCATGTGCAACTACAATTCAACAATATAAATTTTAATGGATCCAGGTTCTTTAAGAGCATTCGCATACACTTCACTCATACCACACATTCGTGTATAATGGTACAAATATTCTGCTTTTAATTTTCAATGGTTTCTCTGAAAAATGTTGGCAAAATATGGTTAAATATTATTTTACCTATCGTTTTTGCGCCGACTTCAAAACTTACGTTTAAAAGTAGTTTCGATGGTGTTCAGAGAAAAAAATTATTTTTTACTTTTTAGAGCAATTTCCAACTGAAGTCGGTTCTATTTTTTTCCAAAATGATTTTATTTTATTCTTTTTAGTGTACTTATGAAATAAGGTAATGTTTCCAGTACGAAACTTCATTTAATTTTCTTAAGTAAATGCTCCATAAAAAAAACTGAAAAAAAGGAAGAAACTGTCAACGCGTCTAAAATTTTAAACGATTGACACTAAAAAATAATTTTTGTTATTCTCTGGTATTTATTTGTGTACCAGCTTAATCAAAGCCATTTAAATATCAACGGCTTTTCAACTAATTTATGTTTCAAAGCAATTCTAGTTTCTCGTTGTTCATAAGATTTTAACACATTCTACGTACGTTGCCCGCTAATGAGTTTCATGTTTGATTTAGTTAAACCTTCATTTAAAATTCTCATTATCATTATTATTACAGTTTCATATCAAGCCCGTTTTGTAACAATGGATTTCATATTTAATCATGTAGGACAAATCGCTTTAAATTCGACTACTTTTTAATATTTCATACTTACTCCAGAGAAGCCTTGGTTCAAAATTTTTATCATGATTACTATTAATATTGCTGTTGCGAGGCAACAAATTTTTGCAACAATGGATTGAAAATTTAATCATTTAATGGGGAAATGGCATGAAATTTACTGTTTTCCATAATAACTTTTTTTCTAGTGAACAAATATCGTCATATGAGTACATGGTACCTAAGTTACACCATCTCTTATCGATTTTTAAAAAATCGTCCAAATCGGTTCAGTAGATAAGATGTTATGTGCGAACAAAAAAAAAAAAAAAAAATCTGGTATGGACCCCACACTACTTCCTTTTACGTGTAAATTTCTTAGTAGTTGCCTTAAGGGTTAAAAAAATGCTTGGAGTGATCAAGGTAACAATTCAAATATTTACTCCTCTAATCTGCCAGGAAACAATGCAAAAAAAAATCTGGTATGGACCCCACACTACTTTCTTTTACGTGTAAATTTCTTAGTAGTTGCATTAAGTGTTAAAAAAATTGCTTGGAGTGAGCAAGGTAACAATTCAAATATTTACTCCCCTAATCTGCCACGAAACAATGCAAAAAATATTTTGCAATGGTTAATTTTCTAAATATTGCTGATTTTAATATCCATTTAGTGAATTTTTCGCAAAATATCGCCAATAGCGCCAAGTTGAACCCAAATTCAAAATATAATTTTTTCGCCAAATTTGTCGCCAACTTGGCGATATATCGCCAAGTTGGCGTCAAACACTTGGCGACCAAAAGCTTGGCGACATGTCGCCAAGTAGTGGCGCCAGTTCATATCACTTGGGTCTGTATTGAAATTAACATTGATTTACCCCAAAAAAGGGGTAAAAGACCCCTTTGGGAACATTCGAATGCAATCACAAGGGGAGGTGCACAACTAGACCCCCCGCAGAGCCTACATACCAAGCTAGAAGTTTCTACGGCATATAGTTTTTGAGTTATCATCATCCGAGCCACATCCGCACATACAGACGTCACGAGAAAACTCGTCGTAATTTACTCGGGGGTGGTCGAAATTGATTTTTCGGCTCTTTGTATGTTGTTAGGTACATATGCACGTGCTGACAGGTCGAAAAAACTACGCGACATTCATTCAGGGGTGAGCAAAGTCAAAATTTAGACCGAAATTTGAGTGAAATTTTTTCGTGATCACAATACTTCCTTTACTACGTAAAAGGAAGTAATAATTTACAATGGTTAATTTTCTAAAAATTGCTGGTTTTAATATCATTCAGTGAATTTTTCGCAAAATATCGCCAATAACGCCAAGTTGAACAGAAATTCAAAAAATAATTTTTTTGCCAAATTTGTCGCCAAGTTGGCGTCAAACACTTGGCGACATATCGCCAGGTGGTCGCGCCAATTCATATCACTTGAGTCTGCATTGAAATTAACACTGATTTACCCCAAAAAAGGGGTAAAACACCCCCTTGGGAACATTCGAATGCAACCACAAGGGGAGGTGTTCAACTAGACCATCCTCAGAGCCTACATACCAAGCCAGAAGCTTCTACGGCATATAGTTTTTGAGTTATGCGACACACATACGCACATACGTATATACAGACGTCACGAGAAAACGTCTCGTGACGTTTAACTCGACGGGTTAACTCGGGTGGTTGAAAAGGATTTTTCGGCTGCTTATATGTTGGAAGGTACATATGCACGTGCTGACAGGTCGAAAAAACTACTGAACATTCATTCGGGGGTGAGCAAAATCAAAATTTAGACTCAAATTTGAGTGATTGTTTTTTCGCGATCACAATACCTCCTTTACTACGTAAAAGGAAGTAAAAAAGTACACGCTTTCAATTGATCACCTCCTCCTTTGTTGAAGTCGGTTAAAAAGTAAAAAATAATTTTATTCTTTGAACACCATCGATACTACATTTAAACATCAGCTCTGAAGTAGGCGCAAAAACACTAAATAGAATCATTCGAAACTATAATTCAACCATAAATATAAATTTCAATCAATCCAGGTTCTTTAATCGCATACACTACATTGACAACCACATATTTATGTAATGGTATGAATATTCAGTCTTAATTTTCAATGGTTTCTCTGAAAAATGTTGGCAAAATATAGTAAACTTCATTTTACCTATAGTTTTTGAAGTCGGTTCATTTTTTTTATTTATTTTTTTTTTATTCTTTTTAGTGTAAATGTACTTTATGTACATGGTATTCTGTGATGATGTTCGTAAAAATATCGTTTCTAGTTTTGAAAATGTGAAAGCAAAAGACAGAAACATTATTATTTGACTTGAGAAAAGATTGGAAGATTTACGTGAGAAACAAAAACAATCGCTATCGACCAAAAGTTGAGATGAAGTACCGAATAATGATTTAAATGAAGAAAAACCTTCGAAAAGGGATTTAAATTTCAGTTACAGGTTATAATTTTACAGAAATTAAGGGAGTTTAGGCAGGGATTCAAGTGAAACACCATTGCAATCGCTTACTTAACTTGGCACTGCTTTAATCAACTTAACTTGGCACTGACGTCACTACGGGTTCAGCTAGAGCCGCTATATAGACCGTATATATAGGGGCCTTAGGTGGAGCCAATAAGAGCTCACAAGATTCCCAGTAGCGATTGTAATTTGCGATCAGCTGTTTCACTTGAATTCCTGCCTCAGTTAATTTCTCTCGAACTAATTGATATTTCGAAAAATCCTTTTTTAGTGGATACTTTCGTAATCATGTGGACATGCCTGCCAAATTTTAAATTTCAGTTTTCAGTAGTATTGCTTGTGCGTTGATATATACTACATAATTATCTCAGGACATTTTCTATATATATCGACAAAAATTTCAAAATGGCCATAGAAATGAATTTCATTGTGTTTAATACAGAGAAGCCTTACATTCAAATTGTCATTATTTCGATTACTGTGAACACGATCTCTATTTCGCTGGATTTCTGCATGCTCCCGGGCCATTCCATGAAAAGTGAAACCAATTGGTCAAAAATTCATATTGAAGTTATGTTGCTATGTTATACATCATTTTAAAGCTTAAGATGTATATTTTAAGATTCCGTCATTGGTTTTTTGGTGAGAGTTAGAATAATACTTGTTTTCTTAGTTGGAAGTACGATATTCACGAACTTGTAAAAAATCAGAAAAAAGAACACATTTTCAAATGCATATTTCTCATCGAAAAATAAAAACAAAAATAACTACTTGTAGCACAATTTTAACTACTAAGACGGTACTATAATAATATGCATTCATTAATTTCTTTTGAATTGATCTAAATGGTGTAATTGAAGTTTGAAAAAAAGAAGTTTGATGTTACGTCTGTAACAAAAAAGAAGCAAAAGTTGTCATTACGTCCTAAAAAATCAAAATTAAAAAAAAACCTGAATGGTCCTTTTAGCAAATTCTTAGAGTAATTGCCCACCATAGTTAAAACTATTGCAACTGATTTAGTTTTTAAATTAATGCTGTTACAGACGTAACATTTCGGACCTAACAAATGGCTCTATATGTTACGTCCGTAGCAAAAGTAAATTTCCAATTAAATAGGTAAAAAGTACAGGATGAGCAATACATGTATATAGCATAATATGGTACGAGTACTAAAGTTTCTGGTATTCTGATTTTGAAATTTTTAATTATGTCGGCTTGTAATTGAAATTTATTTCTTAAGATTAATAAAATACACATATGGTATAACTGATTTTAATTTATACCTCAACTGGCATTTTTTTGCTACGTCACATGGAAAGGGAGCTGTGGATGGAGTTGGGGGTATGGTCAAGCACGAGGTTTGGCAGAGAGTAAGATCTAGAACAGCATTTGTCAACGACGCTCTTTCCTTTTTTCAGTGTGCAAACTCCATTGCAGAAAAAGTTAAAATTATTTATATGCCCCAGGAAAATGTTTTACAGCTGAAGCCAAAATTGGAAGAACGGTGGGCTAACATCGCGAATTTGCCAAAAGCCCGCGAAATGCATTGTTTTCGAACATAATACGAAAATGCCGTTCGAATTTCGAGAACGTCGGACGAAAAAGGACACATTTTTTCATTCAAAAAAAAAAAAAAAAAATTATCAAAATTGACCAACTGTCACCAAGAAGGTTAAATTTTAGTTTGGTACTAGTATTCTGCTATATCATCCAACATTTTCAAATTTTTAAGTTCTCCTAAGACCAATCACTGATTCCAGGGAGGAATTTACTTTTCCCGATTTTTTTATGTAGCAGCCCCATTATGTATTAATTTTAAGAATAAAAATAAATAAATTTGTGTGAAGGCCCTTCTAAACTTTTCTTGTGTCAATCTTTCTTGGAAATAATTGTCTTAAGATGCATTAATTTATTGTTACATATTGACATATCGGCATATGCTCTCAACTCCCCCAGACTTACCCAAATTTTCTAAAACTGTTACAGTATAACTTAAAATATTCAAATAATGTGTTAATTAATGCTACTGTATTGTTTTAGCACAAAAATCTTTGTTTATTCCTGCTTTAAAATACTGTTTTCTACTTTCAAATCAGAGATGTTACGTCTGTAACACCACTTTGTTTCGTCCGTAACAAGTTTATGAATTTTTTTCACAAATTCGGCAGTCAAAATCCACACAATCTTTATGGTTTTAGAAAGCTTGAAGTCTCTAGAACACGTATTAAAAAAAAAAAGTTTAAAATTTCCGTATAATTCAGAGGAATATTGCAAGTTGTAAGACATAGTCGAGTTTTTGCTGTTTTGTGAATTACGTCTGTAACAGGCAGTTTTTAATTTCTGTATTTTTTTGTAATTAAGCAATTTGCACATAAATTTAATGTAGCATGAACATCATCAAGTTACACTACAGGAAAAAAAATTGAAGACTTTCATCAGCCCAAACCAGAATTATTTGTGTTCAAAGTCTGTGATTGTTACGTCTGTAACGATGGAATTGCCCTCCCGTTATCAAACCCGGACCACGAGACGATGGGATCAATTGGGGAAAAAACCCTTTCAAACAAAAAAAGAATTTTTGAAATCGGTCCAGGCGTCTTCGAGTAATCTTATAACATACAAAAAAAAAAAAAAAATCTCCGACGAATTGCATAACCTTCTCCTTTGTTGAAGTCGTTTAAAAAGTTTTCGTATTTGCGAACAGGGTACTTAAAACGAGCTCATTTTCTAGAATACAATGATTCCTAATTCTTCCTTTCATTTAGAATTAATATCAATAACGTTTTGCTTTTTAGCTTCTTAAAACCTTTTTATATATGTTTTTTTAGAAACGAGCTCGTGTTTCCAAGCGATTAAGTATATGAATAATTCTAAAATTCAGTTTTCCACATTTTGCAAATAACCCACCCTTCTCCACCGCAGGTAACAGCTGCTCCCTTTATTCCAAATGCCTAGCAATCTATTTAAAAGTAGTATTTTTTTTTAATCTCAATATTAGTTTCATGAGGTTTGAAAAGCTTGAAAGAATTACCATTGGGTTTTTCATCTGTGCAGAAATGTAGACTATCAGCATCTTTCATTTAAATTTTGATTAAATAAATGGATCATGTCTCCTAGCTCTCTATTTCTAAAGCCTACCCATTTCAAACGCTTCAAGATTGTTTAGCCATCCTTTGATTTCTATCTATCAAACGTTAATATCTTTTTTTAAGATAAGGAGACAAAAACTGAATAGCCTTCTCCAAAATGAGGTCTAAACAAAACTTTTGGATACAGGTAAAATTTCCTTACAATTTCTTTAAATAGACCTATTGATGAAACCCACAATTTTGTTGGCATAGTTATTTGCTTATCTCTATCTCTATCTCTACTAATAATAAAGCTGAAGGTGGTTCTGTATGTCCTTCTTTCTTTCTTTCTTTCTGTCTGTCTGTCTGTCTGTCTGTTACGCGCGTAGCGCCAAAACCGTTCGGTCGATTTTCATGCCACTTGGCACAAAATTAGTTTGTAGCATGTAGTTTTGCACCTCGAAGCGATTTTTCGAAAATTCCATTTCGTTCTTTTTCTATTCGAATTCTTAGCGGAAATTCGATAAAATAGGGAAGAAATATTTCACACACATTTTCAAGTCTTATGTCATTCGAAAGCTTGGAATTTTCTGCACAAAATGAAGTTTTTTCGAAGTTTCTACGATCATCAGGAGAGCTGTAACAATTGTTTTTAGAATCCCGAAATTCAAGGCTTACCTTCAGTAAAGCAAGCCAAACGATTCTAAAATGGTTGAGCTCTCAAATAAAATTTGTTTGAAAAGAGAGATAAAATGAATTATTTTATCAACGGAAATCAATTTTTCATGTTGTTACTATGGTTACGTGTTCATACTTATTTTTGTTTCTTTCTTTTTCCAGGGTTGCCAGCGTCTATCTTCGTAGGCTACGGCCAGACGTAGTATTTTTGATTCTACGGTAGTATTTTTTCGGCCCAAATAAGGAGCGTAGTATGTTTCTGGCAACCCTGTTTCCAATACACTAATGACTTAATTAAAAGATTTGGCGGATTTTTTTTTTTCATTTTCATAGATTTCGCATTTCAGCAACATTGATTTTGGCAACGTTTGGAAACAGTAGTATTTTGTAATATTTTTTTTAGAGGAGGCGTAGTTTTTTTTTGTTCCATTTCTCTGGCAACCCTGTCTTTTTCCCGGTGAAGCGGTGAAGATGCTTTGGGACCCTGCTTGGCGCGTTTTCAAAAAGTCAACTACGCCAAATAGCTAGGGTTACCACGCTTGGTGCGCCTATCGTTCATTTAGCGAGAAAAAGCACAGATTAACGAAATATCGTATTAATTGCGATATTGCATCGTTTTTTTAAAGTGTTTCATTTCGGAAAATGTATTGTTTTGTTTTTTAAGCTAGGAAAGAAAACTTTCTTCTTCTCTTAAACTTTGGTAAGATTTCTGTTGGTTCCTGTTATCAACAAAATTGTTCTTATTTTCTCTTTTGGCTTATTTTTGTCCATCTCCCTTGGGGTTGCATTCGAATGTTCCAAGGGGGTGTTTTACCCCATTTGTCGGGTAAATCAGTGTTTTCAATGCAAGGTGATATGAATAGGTTAACAAAAGTGATATGAATTGGCGCGACCACTTGGCGATATATCGCCAAGCTTTTGATTGCCAAGTATTTGACGCCAATTGGCGAAAAAAATTTTTTTTTTTTGATTTAGGTTCAAGTTGGCGCTGTTGGCGATATTTTGCGAAAAATCCACTGAATGATGTTAAAATCGATGATATTTAGGAGATAAATCATTGTAAAACATTTTTTTGCATTGTTTCGTAGCAAACTAGGGATACAAATGTTTGAATTGTTATCTTGCTCACTCCAAGCACTATTTTAGCACTTAAGGCATCAACTAAGAAATTTACACGTAAAATTAAGTAGTGTGGGGTCCATATCAGATCTTTATATCACTTTGAAGGAATTATAGTTGAATAAAACTAAAATAGAGCATTTTTTCTGCTATATCAATTATTTTACAAATGAACTTTTAATTTTATACCACGGGCAAAGCCGTGCGGGTACCGCTAGTCTACTATAAAACACAATTTTAGGAATCCTAAAGTATGTAAAAAAAGTGGCAGCATATCACGCAAATGAAATTATCAACGATGATTTTTTTTTCTGAATTCTCCAGAATGAAAGGACTCCAAGATATCTAACTATGTATTCAATTTTTCAGAAATCCAGGAAAGCAAGTTGTATTATGTGGACCAGATTCACCAATTCCTTCAAATTTTGAAGTCACCCTAGGAAAAGAAGCTTACTGCACAATGAATATGTATTAAATTTATTTATTATCCATTTGTTAACATTCATTCATTAAATTAACACTGATCTCTGTACATTTTATTTAAATAAACATATTTTGAAAGCATACCACACAGTAAAATTATGACTCTCTCATTAAATTAATTCACTTTCCATATAATCACAAACCATATAAGCACAACAATTAAAACAATTTTCGACACAAACAAAAGTCCATTTCCCATTAAAAATCGTTAGCTCAAAGACCCGTCAGAAAGTAGTTAATGACTAAAACACTTCAGTTGGCACATCAAAAGTTTCCTTTCGTACTGTCCTGAAATTGGGTAGACACCCACGCCAAAGCCCATTTCAAATTAGTGAGCATGAATTTGAGGGCTTTAGTCCACTGTTCTTCCGAATTGAATTGGATTTTAATGGAATACGATTTTCCAGTACTTATATCCTCTATTTTACCTTTATCCATTCTGTAAGGTAAATGGAAAGAAGCATCACCGTCTTCCACTTTTTCCTTAAATTGCTGCAAGCAATCGAGAAATGCAACCATAGCTTGGTCAAACCTGTTATCTAGCATGTATCTTATTCCACCAAAGCAGTACAGGGGGAGATCTTTAGATTTATCTAATGACTCCAGGTAGGAATGGTTGCCATAAGGGACTAAGCGATACCTCTCAAACGTAAGGTTGATCTTTTTAGCTAAAGAATGCAACAGCAAGACAGTTTGGCCCCAAGCTGCGTTGATTTCCGGCCAGTCCACGGGAACATTCGGTAATCTGCCAAGACGGAAGTTGTTGATTGTCCCGAAATGGCCATTGTGCCATATGTGGAAAGTTGCATTGAAGACATTGGTTTTATTTAATTTACTAAGCTGTGCTTGAGCATAACTCAATTGATTCTTAACACTCCTTTGATTATCTTCAGAGAGCAACAGCTGCCTTTTGATCCGACAATACTCCTGCCAACGCTTATCCTCTTCCCTCTGCAGGGCTTCATTCTCATCCTCACATTTCTTCAAAACTTCCTTCAGATTCTTCTCTTCGGCTTCTATCTCGTACAACTGCTTTTCCAGGCTGGTTTCCTCCTCTTGTAGTTTAACAAGATCAGCCTGCAGTTTCTCGAGATCATCGTCTTCGTCGCTGCCCATCTCGAGATGCTCCAAGAAATCACGATACTCCTTGCATTCATCCTCAGCTATCCTCAGTTGCTGATCCATCTGGTCCAGTAAGTTATCGGTGCACTCTTCGCATAAAGGGTGGTCGACATCAGACTGATTGGACATGATGTCAAAAAGCATAGATGTGATATTCAGGGACTGATCACTGTCCAACGGCATGCTGGATAATTCTCCGACTACCATAAAGTCGCTTGTCGCCTCGGATAAATTTACGGGCAAGACTATTTTCCTCATCACACTGCTGTTGGAACATCTTTTCTGAAATGCCTCGATGAGCTCCTGTCGATCCTCCGTGCTTGGATAAAGCGGAACGGTCAGTTCGGACAGTGTCTGATCATCTATTTCCATGAAAGATGGATGCAACTTTAGTGCTTGGCAACATCTCTGACAGGCGAAATTGACGTTGAAGGTTCGATCCTTCGACGTTCTGTCAGGCAAATTCATGGTAAGGTTTAGATCCATTTCTGAAAGCACAAAAGTGAAAATGCTTAGTTCAGAATGTACAACAACACTTTCCAAAAGAGGAAAAAATAGATTTCTCCAAGATGCTGGTCAAATTTGCCAGACTACTTTTTTTTAAAGTAATCAACCTTGAAGTAAAATCCATACTCGGTTCAAGAAAATGTGCTGGTCTTACAGAATGTGATAATGTATAACCTGCTCCAAAAGGTTTTGGGAGTAGTTATACTTAAATATAAATATATAAATATAAAAGATGACGACCAGCTACAGGCTCTAGGCCCAACTAGGCTGGTCCTAGTCAAATTACAATCCCCAATAAAGATCCAAGGCCCTCTTAAAGCTATCAACTCCCTTACTCATAACAACCTTCTCCGGTAAGCTGTTCCAGGTACTCACAACCCTACTAAAATAGTAATTTTTCCTCACCTCTAGGTTAGCCTGAGACTTAAATAGCTTAAAACAGTGTCCCCTTTTCCTGCTTTCTAAACAAAAATTTAGCCCATCAACATCATTCATTTTGATAAATTTAAACAACTGGATCATGTCCCCTCTGACTCTCCTTTGCTCAAGACTGTACATCTTAAGCATTCTAAGCCTGGAACCAATGATGATACACTTGATGATACACTTTTATCCTCGAAGTAAAAAATGGTTTCAACAATTGCATCATAACCTTAAAAAGAGTACTGTATACACAATTAAAAAAAAGATGATAATATTTTTAACAAGAAGCAGTAGTAATATTTAAGTATTCAAAACATTTTCAACATATGTTTCACACGAGCAGGGACGTAACTAGACCATTTTCGAACAGGGGAAGACTTCGCTTTGCCCCCCCCCCCCCCATTAAAATAAAATATTGGTCGAAAAAAATTATAACGCCAACGTCAGGACCGCCATATACGGGTATACTTAATGTATGTTTGCATAAAAAATGAATAAAAAGCACAACTAAATACATACAATACTTTCTCAAAGCCAAAGGGACAAGTGAAACACTCACTCTTTAAATAAATATATATATATATATATATATATATATATATATATATATATATATATATATATATATATATATATATATATATATATATATATATATTTATTCATGCCATTTACTGTACCCTCCCCCTCTTCTTTCTCTCCGTCGATCTTTCCCACGCCTTTTCCACATTAAGACATTTCTTTAACTTTCTGACTGTGCCTTCATTGAGCTTATTTCTTTTCAGGGAGTCTTTGAAAAATTTGTCTTTAAAAAAAAATAATGAAAAGAAAATTATGCAGTTACTTAGCCAGTTCAGCCCCCCCTAAAATTTGGCGCCCGGAGAAGGAACCCCGTCTGCCCCCCCCCCCTAGTTGCGTCCCTGCACACAAGGAAGGAGGGGTGCACTAGATGGCTGTGTTTAAATTATCAAGTTGGAGCCAGAGTGTAACATCCTTTATTTTTGGTCACTTACCAATTCTGCTTTGTACTCACTGGCTTCACCTAGATCTGCTGCGAACAGAATTAAGGTGTTTCCTCTTGTTCAAATTTAATTGATTACAAATAATTATGAAAAATTAAAATGAAGCAAACTTTTTTTATGTATAAAATTAAAATATTTTACAATTATATAAAGAATTTGACAGCTTTTAATAGTTGTTCAATAAATAAATAAACAAAAAAAAGCTTATCTATTTAAATAAAATTTCAAATTATTTAAAAAACATTATAAGTGTATCACAAACAAAGATTGTTCTGGAGTCGGTCATTTTAATGACACATAATTCAGAATGAACTACATTAATAACACACATATGAATATTTTCTTGCTTTTTTTTAAACTATGTTATGTTGTCTTGTTGACAATGGTATTCTTGACTAAATACAATTTTTTTTAAGTTTACTCTTTAACTCTTTTCTTTCTTTAGTTGTAAAATTAACCTTGAATTATCCAACATGCCAGAAAATTATAATTTCCTAGCATGCTGGTTATATAACTTATTTTTGGTAGCCTAGCTGATACAGCATAATAAGAATGGTATATATATGAGTGAAGGAGGTAATACAGAATATAAAAGTATTTACTTCGCTTAAAACTCTTCTCATGGCAACCATTTTTTAAGTGTGTGTGTCGGGGGGGGGGGGGGGGGGAGTATAAAAACTCAATGCATTTTATTGCAAGGAAAAAACAAATACATACAAAAATACATAACTATACAATGTTTCTCAACTTTTTTTCAGAAAAACAGGGCAATTCCACGGTGTCGGACATAAGAATTGCACAAAATTTGCTTTAAAAAGCAATAAATTTTGCTGGTATACAATTTTGAAACTGACCAAAATATTTTTTTACATACTTTCCCATGCATGTAGAATTATTAACCATCAAAAGAATTTCTGATAAAGCATTCTATTAAAGCAAAAAAAAATTTCAATTTATGGTGTCGGACGTATGAGCTGAATCTGAAAAATGAGACTTGCAAAACTAAAATCTAAGATTCAGGTCAATGGCTTAATCTGTAATATTGTAACTACTTTTATGCCAAAGAACAATGATGAAAGATAAATAACACAGAAAAAAATTTTCAATTTCAGAAGTATTAAGACTTGAAATATGGAATTTGGTATTCGTGTCGGACGTAAAATCTTGGTGTCGGACGTAATATGTACAAACTACATGTGTCGACTAATAAAGTTTTAAATACCAAGTTAAATTAATTTTATTTTTGCTCGAATATTGAATAATATGGTAACGGACAAAACATGAGATATTTTTCAATATTACACTTTAAATATTTTCATTAAACGTAAATTGTCCCCGACTTCCAATTGGGATAGGCAGAATTTTTTTTTTTATAATATTTTCTTTCAAATACAAGATTTTATCCTCCTCCTTTGGCCATTTAAAGTGACCTTTTGCCCTATGCATCACAGAGACTTCATTCTCTTCATGATTTAATTGAGTAATAATGCATCCTGGGTATGGGACGGACTGACTCATACAGAACGATAACCCAGTCATTCACTTTAAGATTTGAAATAAAATCCATATCTTCAAATTCATTGGATATATCACTGTAACAACATAAGTCTCAAATGTTTTTGAAGAAGAAGTTTCTGAAATACAAATTTCATTGGTGGAAATTGCTTTTTGAATACTTGGAACTACAAGGATTTTCTCCAAATATTGGAGCAAAGTTGCGGAATCCTGCATAATTTCTTCAGATGGATTTGTAGTGTACATGCACGTCTTTAATTAATGACGAAGCCATAGATGCATACTTTCGTGATGTACTGATGAACACCTTTCCTGCTTTTACATTCCTCCAGACAGTTCTTTTTATTGTACCACCTATGCCGCCGACAACCCCTTTCCCATGGAACGTTGCGAAAAAATCCTAGATTAATTTCACATCGCACTTCTGTTCAAATAAATAATAGTTGCAAAATAAATATCTTTGTTAAAATTCTGAACAGGGTCCATCTGAGAAAATTTGAATATTTTGAATACTTGGGTAATTGGCTTTAAAATATAATCAAAAAGGTAACTTACTAATTTATGTACAGTGATTTTAGTGTGATCTAAAGTATCAGAAATTATGGCAAAACTTTAGCGATTTCTTTGGAAATCCATGCCTGAGCTGAAAAAACTATGGCTTGGGCATATGCCCAAGGTGCCGGATTAAATCTCATTTTTCTGAAAAATTGCAGCATTTTCAGAAAAATCAAGCTGCATTATCACAACATTTTCACCATTGACTTGATATTTTAACTGCTCAAAAGTCTTAGCTTGCTCTCGTTTAACTTATGTGTGAAGGAGAAAATTTCATTTATGTTTTACCAGTTCCCCAAAAGCCTCTATAAGTACTAATTAATTGTATTTTTGACATTTTATCATCACCTTTTCGCGACTGAAACTATCGTATTGAGGTAGATTGGATTAATCTATTTCCTGATTTAGAAGAAATATTTTAAAGAAAGAACAACTATTAATAAAGACATTTTTAATGACTACAGTGCAAAAAAATGAGATTACTACAGTCCCTCACCTCTTCTGTGGCAATTTAGAGCAATCCCATAACTAGAACAAGGTATTGAATGAAAAAAAATTGGTGTCGGACGTAATGCGGTGTCGGACGTAATTTTTTTCTTACGTCCGACACCATGAAAAAACAAAAAACTATTGTTTTGAATTTTGACTGGATTGCACATTTGCTACAGTAATTGATGTTTTTATTTGCAGGTAAAATGTTTTGTAAAATATTCTATCCAATTTCATACAGCACAAACAATTAGGCAATTTGGTATCGGATGTAATTTTGTCAAAGTGCCTGTTATAAATAGGCTTCTACAGGAAAAAAAAAGAGTTCAGGTTTCATTTTTATACTACATTTGTTCTACAGTGTTGTGGCAAGCACCTGAAGCACTTATAATTTGAAAAATATTGCAATTATAGTTTGAAATACTAAGTTCAACAAGTTATCAAAAAATGAGTTGTGGCAGAGTGTCCATTATACCTTTGTTTAAAGACTTGTAACTCTTAAAGGATTAAACTCTTGTGATAATTTGTATTATTTTCTTATACTGCAACTCATAAGCTTTAAAATGATACCTAATTCGTGAGAAAAAAATGATTTTGAAAAAAAATTGGTCATCAGTTCCCCATTTCCGTGGAATTGCCCAACAGATGAAAACTTCCAATTAATAAAACAAACACATAGTATAATAATAATCAAACAATAAATTTCATATGTGTTTTGGCAAGTGTGATTTATCATGATATGAGGGACATGGTGCTCTGATAATTAAGAAAGTTGGCCACCGTTGCTTAATCAAGTTCATGAAATCATTAAAAGAGTCACATACTTGCTCCTTGAGTTTCTTTTCAGGTCTACAGAGAAAGAAGATCATTCCACATTGTTTTCATATTATCTAAGACCTGAAAACAGAAACTATTAGTAAAACAGCACATTGTAGAACTTAAGTTACAGAAAGATATATAGTGAACAAATAAATAAAATTAAATAGTTAAATAAATAAAAATAAAATCATAAGGACAGCTAAATTTTTGCTAATCTGCACTCATTAGGAGGATGTGTTTTTCGTTCAGGATAAAGAAAAATTTACTTCTGAATCTAATAGAAAAAAAAATGAATTATTAGTAGAAAATTAAAAACATTAGCTTATAGTCCACTTTTAGTCAGAAAAAATAGAAAGAGAGTAAAGCTCCCCTTCTCTTTAGAATAAAGTATTTCATAGAAAAGGACCTTGTTCTGTTTATTTATGCAAATTAATTCTATATTTCTGGTGATTTTGAACACAATGACATTTGCAGAAAGCATAATTAAGTTTTTTAAAACACTTTTTTTTAACTACAAGGGCTTATTTTATTCATAAACTTTCATCCTAAGAAATGGTAGTTCTATTTTAATCGGGCCCCGAGAACCATATGCAGTTATTAGAATGGATAGTGTCAAGTTTATAGTATTTAAGAAAGCATAAGCATTCAGAATATCAAAATGAAGCAAAAGAAAGGACTAAAAATATATATAATCTTTTGAAACTCTTTACAAAATTTCATGTGCCGAGTTATGCGACTAAAAATTGAACACACACGGGCCATTTAGTATCAAAACCCGTTAAGTTCATTTTTTATGAAAAATGATTTAATTAAAAAATATATAACTTTAAAAGCTCCTTTTCCAATGACTTAAAGGTAAATAAATCAAACACCCACTAGATTAAAAAAAAATAAAATAAAATAAAATGAATATAAACAAAGAGTTTTAAGTCAAAACCTTTTTATAACCATGGTTCCGCTTTCCGCCCTATGAATTTTGAGCCTGCATGGGTTTTGATTCTAAACGACTCATAACATGAGCTTTTCAATAGTAACCTAACTTAAAGCTAATGTTAACTCCTCGCCCTCAAAACAACACTTTTCAGAAAAGAGAGCAGAAAGTAAGTATATCAACTTCATCCTTGACGTTGTGAATCAACTTATTTCTTTAGCATCACTAAAGGCACAAATTCTCACACCATACCGAGGTAAACATTGCTTTCTTAATGTGTAGTTGCACAAATAACCACTAGATATTTTCCATTCTTTTTTTCAGTCAAAATTGAAAGTTAATTAAATACGACACTTATAAAGCTAGAAAGGGAAGTTACATACATCTCAAAGAAAGATTATTATGTAATCGTCAGTTTTTTATTCTTCAATTTTTCTTTCCTTAAACACAGTATAAGTTTAGTCCTTGATGTAGAAAATGATAATATACAGTTAACGAATGGTTCAAAACTGCTTAAAGGGTGTTTATAGGTATGTAAAATAATTGTATGTTTATTACAAGGGCAGTTCAAAACAGGGTTGGCAAAGGTGGGCCCAGCCCAGAAAAACCCGCCCGGGTTTTTCTGGGCGGGTCCACCAACAAAAACCCACCCGGGTTTTTGTCAAAAGTGGGTTTTTGTTAATTTCTAAGTTATCAGCAAATATAGTCAATAATAATATCTCATCTAAATTATACATAAAAAATAAGTAAGAAATCAGGTTTGAGATAATTTTTCTTAGAGTAATTATTTATTTTATAAAATAATTATTATTCCTTCAATTTTCAAGTCATCGTCCAGAAAATTTTCCTAGCTATGATACTACTTTTTGTTGCAAAATACTCATTATTATTATTATTTATTTATTTTTTGATAACAAATTTTAAATTTTAAAATAAATTGAAAATGAACCATTGAGTAACTTCTTGTAGATGGAAAAAATTGCTTAATTAATGTTTTATGATAATTTTGATTCAACACAGAAGTCAAATAATGATAAAATACTGCAATTTTTGCTTTTATGCTGGAGCAAGAAAAATAAAATTTTGCACTTAATTTCTTCTAACCCTACTGCATTTAGTATATGATGATTTTCAAGTGCTATATTTATAGAGGTACCCAGGGCTCGCAGTAGACTTTTTCAAAATTTTAGGGGAATTTTAGGAACATTTTGACAAAATTTTAGGAAAATTTTAGGGGTAATTTACGATTTTATTTGACTATAAATAAATCCCTAACAGTAGTACCCGAAAAACCAAACTGAAAATGCATTTTATTTATTACAGCATAAATTACAACCTTCAAATACCTCCAATACGGGGGAAAAAAAAAAGAGTCAAAACAAAAAAGAAACAATGCTTTACTGCTTTGTTTTCGTTGCGCTTTCAAAGATAGACATATGAATTTTTCAAGTTGATCAGCTTCTGCAGATATTCTGTTCAACAACTCCTTGCATAATGTTTTAACTGCAGCAGCTTTCTACAGCTGTTTTTAAACGCTATTTCACTAGACCCAGAGATAATATTCATTCTTTAAACTCATTAATATTGTTGCTCTTTCAACAAATCTGCAAATTTACATTTTTTTCCGCTTTTTCTAATAAATTTGTTTTTAAGTTTTTTCTTTATCATTTTTTTTATCTAGTAAAATAGCAGGGCCTAGAAAACAGTTTGTGAAGTTAACCCATTTGGCCTGTCATATTCAATGTTACGAATCGAAAACCATCTCGCATCACAAAACAATTTTTAATTAGTAATTTTCTCTCCCCCCCCCCCTATGTTTTTGAATGTAATGTAAGAATTTAAATACAATTGATTTTCTATTGCCGGACAACTTTGGAAAATCTTAATGAGTAAAATTTTCTGCAATCAGTCAGTAATGCCACAGCTTTATAAATTCTATTAGCTGAGCTTAATGCACTTCGATTTCAAAGTTTTAAGATTATCTAAAACAAAAAACCTGCTTGTTAATATTTTTCTTCAGTTTTTAATTTCCAGAAAAGTTTCCTTTGGATAAAGTTCTTTAGATCCACAATAATCCTTAGTTTTGAAACCAATAGCGTAATTTAATATCTAAGTATTTTCAAAAACCCATATGTTTGCTTTTCAGCTCTGCCCCCCTTTCCCCCTAAGAGTTGTGATATTTGAAGTAACATAAACATTTCTGAATATCAAATTAAGCCGAGGCTACAATTTTATATATGCTACCTCACAATCCCAATAACTAAGACTTGATAAGTTAATACATTTTTAAAAGCAGAAAAAGTATGCAAATGGTGAAGAAAAAACTGTTAAGCAAAAATTTTAAAGAACTGTAGGAAAAATAATAATTATAATTAACATAATAACCCTAGTTTTGAATAGAAAATGAAAGTAAGGAAAAGGAACCATTGGCTTAGTACAACTCACATACATTTATAACAGTTGCCTAAGTTTACTAGATATGTTGGATTCTCTGATTCCTGAATCCTAATGCTATCTAAACATCCTTATCAACATTTTAAATCTATTTAATTTTTCAAAATATTTTTTTAACCAAAAACTAAGTTTGATAAAAACTAATGCTACTTTTTAAAGATGTTCATGGTTTGAACTGATTCAGATGCAACAGGATTGACATTTTTGAATGGGTTGACATTAAATGACGAGTCTACATCTAATAGTCTAATCTATAAACAAAAGAAAATTAAACAAAGTTCAGACTAATGGTAAGAATAAAATTAACGATATCCAAGCGGTGAATTTAAACAGTAAACTAAAATGAACAAGTTTTATGGAAGCGGATGCAAATAGATAGCAAAATTCGCAATTAATCGAGCTTAGGCGCACAAAAACAGCTCAAAGTTGAAAAATAACACAGCAGGTTATGTTTCATTCAAATAGAGTGATGAAACAGCTGTTTTAAAGATTAAATAGTTCGTTTTTAAGTGGAAGAATTTTAAGTTTGACCCGAGATGAAAAATAGTGTGAAGAATGCATTTTTAGCGAAATATTTTGTAAATGTCTATTTATCACATTAAATATCTAGGAAAAAGTTCACTTTTGGCTATAAAATACTTTCAGAAAGCAGGGTTCCCACTTCTTTTTCAAAACGAAAAATAAGGACTTTCTAAGAACCTTTTTTAAAAAAATTAAGGACCTTTTAAAGTATTTATTAGTCACCAAATATGCATGAATTTTATGGGTTACACAAAAAGTGGGCTTTTCCCCAAAAAATATTTTTGAAGCATTTATCAGTACATTTCAAACCCAAAACTAAGAAAATTTTTCAAAAAAAAAAGGGTCTCAACTTTTTTCTTCATGACAATTCCAAGACTAGAGGCAATTTTACATCAAACACTGGACATTAAAGTACTAGCTTTGAGTACAAGATGCACTAGAATCTTTGAGGCTGCGTTTTTCAGAAAAAAATATAAAATATGTATTATACAAATACATTAAGTTAACATGAGGAAAAAAGAGTCAATTTACTATCTTTCTCAAGGAAACAAAAATGCTAAAGCAGATTTCAATACAAGGCAAGGAGTTCTAATTTGATGCTACTTCTATTTACTTCAGTATAGCTCAGATTTTGGTAAAATTAAGATAAAAACTTAATTTTGTAAAAGTGAATTAATCACTTTTCTAAACTTCATATACAGGGGCTAAAATTCAGGACACATATGCCAAAGTTTCCAATTTACAAAATGCAAGGTATCTGAGACAATTGGAGTTTGGAATCCATGATTTTCCATGACTCACTGGATGCAATGTTTGCAGGGGAGGGGGAGGGATCAAGAATAGTCTAAAATAGTGCTTTGTGAAAAGAAAATTTCAACTGTCTGTGAAATGCTTTGCAAATGAGCTGAAAATTCAAATTATGACAAAATATAACAAACTGAGCTACTGTTATATTATTTCCAAAAATCTCAATACATTTAAGATAACCAATAGTGAAAGTCAACTATAAATTTTACTTGAATCAATGCAGATGCAAATGGATTACAATTTTCAAGTAAAAGCAATTAAGTAGCTAATGTGCAATAGGGTGTATCGAAAAAAACTTTTCTTCGAAATTCAATTTACTAAGTTGATAAAAAGTTGCCCCTACCTACCCACATATTCCACAAAAAATTTCAGTCTAATCAGAAATTGTTTAGGTGTTCCGCACGAGGCCTGAAATTTGTGAATTTCTTCAAAAATTTGATTTTTTTTTCTATTTTTTTTTAATATTAAGAATAAATGTTAAAAATAATTCAAGTTGAAAAATGTACACCGCAAAGTCGGAGGACAAAATTGGGTTTGAAAAAAAGTATATTAAACAACATTTAAATCTCCCACATTTATTCTAAACTTATGTAATTTTCACCAAAACTAGCATTTTACAAGGCCATACGGCTTGGTTAAAAACTTGTTTATGAATGTGGAATCTAACTGAATTTACACTTGAAACTGGGATTCATCTGTGATTTATGTGAAGTAAAAAGTAAAATAATATAAACTATAAACAGAATCTAAGCCCCTCGCCACACAGTGCCCGCGTTCTATCGGGGCCCCCGTGATAGTAAACGAAATACAGCTCCACTAGCGTAGCTGCTTTAGGATGGCAGAATAACATATCTTTGGTTGAGGAAACAGACTCTAAATATTTCGGACATGGTGCTCCAGTAGATGGCCCAGGAAAAGAAATTGTAGCTTCAGTTTCACGATTTATGGAAAAAAAAAGTTTTATTGATAAAGAACATAAAAGTTATCGGTTGTGATGGCACATCAGTTAACACTGGAAAATCAAATGATGCTATTAGACATCCAGAAAGTCTTTAGAACCCTCACTACAAGCCGTGGTATGTTTTCTTCATTTAATGAATTAACACTTAGCGGTTAGAGAGTTAGTGGTGGCTCTTGATAGGCCAACTACTGGACAAAATTCTTTTAGTTGACCTATTGGAGAATTCTAACAATATTGCTAAGATCTACCAGTCATGAACTTTAAGAAAATAGAACGCATTTTACCAGAAGTTGATGTCAACCCAGGTAGCACAAATAACTTTTAAACGTTTTATAAACGTTTTTAAGCGGTTGTTACAACGTCAATAACTATTTTACAACCCTTAAAAAACGAAGTGTGCTACTTGGGAAAGAATTGAGCAGGGCCGTCGACAGGTTTCATGGGCCCCTATGCAACTTTTTGTGGGCCCCCTTCCCCAAACCTTTACTTAAACTTCCTACAATTATTTTCACATAAACAGCGTAAATTTTGTCAAAGGACGTAATTTTATCTGTTTAACTGAAAGTTTTCGTAATAAAAGAAAAAAAAAGAAAAGATTTGCGATACTTTTTTTATTTTAAAGGAGTTCTCAACATTAAGGGCCGAAGCTGCAACCAAAGATTCGGTAGCTGGTCGTAGCATAATATATACTCACTTTAATTTTTAGGAATGCAGGCGGAGCCTTTGCTTCTCCCCCCCCCCCCCCTCACACACACTCCTCTCCCTAGATTTTTCGTAAGAGAAAAATTCGCGCTCTTACTTTTCCGATGAATTGTAAATACAATTCATTCAGCATTTTTAAAAGCTTTCGTGTGTCGTTTTCGCTGATAAGTGATAATATGACCTAATTGCGGGATGGGTATTAGAAGGTTGCAATGACCTCTTTTTAAATGGTGTGTTGAGTAGACTAGTCCCGATTCCAGGGGGTCCGGGGATTGTCCCCCGGGAGAAATTTTCAAAAATTGATAAAAAATTCGGCATTTTGAAGCCTTATACGAAGTAATAAGACGGAAAAATATGACAAAAAAGAGGTAAACAAAGACTCTTGAAAAGTTATACATTCGGTAAAAATTAAATTGGTTTGAGGTTCAACAAATCGTTGACATTAATCGACTAGGAATAAGAGCAAGAGAGAAGAGGGAACGGAGAAAAAATACTACATCTGAAAAATTGTTGAAATGTGACATATTTAACAAAGTTATTTTTGGAGTAAAACTAACAATTTTGTGTAATCTAATGGTTAAGAATACTTCCTTTCACCCTAGAGATCGAACTCGAAATCCAATATGGGAGAACTCTTTCCAAAAAAAGAAAAAAGAAAAAAAAAAAAAAGAGTGAAAAGATAAAGGGGAAAAAATATTCATGCAAACACACTCATTAAAATTATAAAAAAACACAGTTAAAGCAAAAATAGTAAACAACGATATAAATTAAAATTGTATTTATAATTTTTACATTTTTATTTTTATATAATTATTGTTACACTATTATTATTTTTGCATAAATAGGGTTTTCACGTAAATAGAGTAAATAGGGTAATAGAGTAATAGGGTAATCACGTAAATTGAGTTTCCAACTTTAGGGCCGCAGCTGCAACCAAAGATTTGACGGAGCCTTTGCTTCTTTCCCCACCCCTCCTCCCTAGATTTTTCGGAAAAAATTCGCTCTTACTTTTCCGATGAATTGTAAACACAATTCATTCAACCTTTTTTTCTCCATTACCAGTTGATACCAGGGCGGACTTAGACTTAAAGGTGCTCTAAACTGTTACAGACCCCTTTGCATTCCCGAAAACTTAAGTAGCAAACCTACTTTTTTTTTTTTTTTTTACTTTGTGTCTTTTTCGCTGATAACAGCCCCCTGTGTTGTTTCCTTGTGTTTATAATGCTGCTTTTTTTTTTTTTTTTTGACGTAATAACGGGATGGGTAACAGAAGAGAGAAGATTGATGCAATGACCTCTTTTAAGTGTGATTCAGAGTGGACTATTCCCAAATTCAGGGGTTCAGGAGATTGTGCCCCGGGAGAAATTTTGAAATGAATACAAAATTCAGCATTTTGAGACCTTATATGAAGTAATTAAGAGGGAAAAATATGAGAAAAAAGAATAAAAAACCCTCGAAAAGTTATACATTCGATCAAAATAATAATGGTTTGCGGTTCAACCAATCGTTGACATTAATCGACTATTGATAAGAGCAAGTGAATAGCCAGAAGGGAGAAAAAATATATCTGAAAAATTCCTGAAATGTGGCATATTTCACAAAGTTATTTTTAGAATAAAACTAACAATTTCATGTGATCTAACAGTTAGGAATACTTCCTTTGATCCTAGTGACAGAACTCGTTGTCCAAATTATGGGAAGAAATAGATCACTCTTTTCAAAGATAAAAAAAGGTCAGACTATCTGAAAAATTCCTGAAAATTGGCATATTTTACCAAGGTATTTTTAGAGTAAAACTACCACTTTCATCTTATCTGACGGTTAGGAATACTTCTTTTAACTCGACTGACAGAACTCGTTGTCCATAATATGGGAAGAAATAGATCACTTTTTCTAAAAAATAAGTGTAAAAAGGCAAAGGAAAGAAAAAGTTATGCAAAACACATGCATTGAAAGAAATAATTAAAGCAAAAAACAGTAAACAGCGATATAAATTAAAATTGTTGCTAAAAAACTGAGAAGGGGCCATATCAACCTCTCTCTTTTCTTAGCCGAAAAATACAAGTGGTATCAATTTCAATTTATATTATTATTTTTTGTTAACAAAATATACTATTGAAATACAAGCACACAAACATAAAACTTACCGGAAAGATATGTTTGTGCAGTCAGCTGAGGGATTTTGTATAAACAAGAACAAGAAGATAAATGTAAATGTTCCTGGTGATAGTAACATAAATGTTACTGGTTATAGCGGGACCTCCGTGACTTGCGCACTTCTTCCCTCGCGCGATTTTTCCCGGGGGCCCTGGTTATGGTAATCAGTGAAAAATAATCTCAGAAAATGAACTCGAGGACAGCTGGATCAAAAGTGTCCGTCTAATTCCACGACAATTGGCCAGTTATCATAAGTTTTGCTCCTTTTTTAAAAGGTATGGGAAAATAAGAAGTCTTTTGTTGTTCAGTTGATCTGGACATCTGTAATAAATGACTGCAATAAAAAGCCTGTTTACGGAAATCTGGTAGCGAAAACCTTACAACAGCATGGCAAATTTGCAAAGCTGCCCGACAGGAACCAGTCTGAGTTCCCTGAGTTCATTCAGGACTGGCGACTACATCAAAGGTAATCAAATGACAGACCAGCAGGGATAGTCCCAGTGGGATTAGTATTCCTGGAACTCTAACAGTGGCTCTGTTATTAAACCTCCCAGAAAGTTCTCGGAAGTGAGTCAAGGGACAATAGCGGTTTCTTGCCGACAGATAAAGAAGGCCGAATCTTACTTGAGCAAAGAGAGGAGAAATAGCTTGTGATGGTTTTATCAGTAGCGAAGCAAAAATATATTTAAAAGAGCTGAAATTGGTGAATTTTTTTAATAAAATATCTTATTTAACTTTTTTAAGGCATGAAAAACAATGAAAATTTTAAAAACACAGTTAAATGATTGTTTTTAGCGCAGGAAAAAAAAATGTGCGGTGATATTCGGAACGATAATGCTAAATTTGGCGCCCCTTTAGCGTGGCAAAAGAAAAAGAAGTTTTAGTTACAATCTCCCACAGAAATATCCTAGCTTCTTACATGAATATTTTTAAAAGACATAAATGCTTGTTTCTTAACCGGAAAAACAAAATCTGTCATAATACTCAGAACGATAAGGCTGAATTGAGCAGCCTTTACCGAGGCGCCCACATGCGGTGTAAGTGTTGCGCGCGAGTTTATGACGAGACTTTGCGGGGGAGGGGGGGGGGTCATATCACAAATGTGACAATTGTTAGGGGCCCTGAAAGGAATGTTCTACAAATGCTTACTGTAAGAGCAATGGACAAAGGGGCTCCATAATCTCCAAATCCACCACTGTACAACAATGGCTTCAAAATGACAAAAAAGGGACGTATCAGAGCCGTATTTAAGGGGTGGGTTTTTAGGGTTCAAACCCCCTCCGAAATTTTTCAAAACCCTTCCAAAAAATTCTTTTTAAGGCTCTTTTTTTGCTGAAAAATAATATTATTGCTATTTTATTTTTAATTTTCTTATTTACTCTTCCATTTCATTTGAAAAATGAAATTATCATCATTGTCTGATAGTACAAATAAATTGATTCATTGCAGTAATTATCTTTATTGCAGTTTTTCCAAACATAATTTCATGCACAACAATACACCTTTTTAACTGGGGCGAGGATGCTTTGTACACATCACAATTTTTTCTTTCATTGGAAATATATGTTATTACTTTGTTTTTCATGTTGATGCCCCTTAAGCATCTACTGTAACAAAAAGCAATAGAATACAACATGAAATCAAATTTTATTTATCATATAGATTTCACGAGAAAAGTGTTGGTGAAACCCTCCCCGAAACAATAGTCTGGTTACGGCCATGGGACGTATATTTTGCATTTATAATAACTTTTATTTATCATCTCAATATTCATTTTCGTGGGCATTTTCAACATTTAAAACTATCTTCAGATACATCCATGGGCATTCCGAAAGTAGATTGTAGTTGTTCTTTTTGAAAAAAAAAAAGTTGCAGCTATAGTTGACTATATTTTTAATGAAGTCATTGTAGTTAACTACAAAAAAAATTCTGGCCACTGCTTGAGAAATGAAGCAAAATTTTTAAAATTTCAAGTGTCTGTCTAAACATTAATATGTTGTTAGAGGATGGAGTGTTGTAGGGGCGAGGGCCTATTACAATATCTGGTCCTGGGGTTCACGGAATGATGTGGGGGCCCTGATACTAAGTAAGCTCCCCTCCCCCAAGAAAGAACGGATAAATCAGTCACATACTTATAATAGAGAATACAAATCAATGAAACACTACGTTTACGAGTCAATTTCATTGCGATGGAAACCTTGGATTAGGGGCCCCTAAGAATAATGTTACTCCGGGGCCCCACCTAGCTTTATTCAAGTACTGGATGCTACAAATGTGAAATCAGCAAGACTGATGTGAAGCATCCTGGGAAAAAGTTTAATAAAGCTAATCAATAGAAAAATAAAGAATAGTTAAAGAAATCAAAATCTGCAAACCAAAAAAAAAAAAAAAGCCTTGATTTTCTCCCCTTTCTTTCTCATTTGGGGGCCCTTAATGGCATGGGGGCCCTTGGCAATCGCCTACAAACCGCCCTGAATAGTCCAGGCCTGCAAGGTCACACACACCAAGGTAGAAACTTTCCAAGCCCAATTCCAAGAAAAGTCGAAAAGCCTGGGAAAAGGGGGGTTTCGTTCCTTTTAAAAAGAAGCTCTAATAGATGTGAGCTGTGCTGAAAGTAGGGTCTGAGAAAAGGAACTAATGAAATTTCTCATTTTTAATGTGGAGCGTTGAACATTTGTAGTAATTTTAGACCCTCAATGGCTAACCCATTAAAAAAAAAAAAGAGGAAATTTTTCGTTTGATATTAATTAAGTTTGATATTAATTCTTCAGGCCCGCTTCGCGGGCCTCCTGAACTCTCACGGGCCCCTATGCAATGCATAGACTTGCCCCCCCCTCTCGACGGGCCTGGAATTGAGTCAAAAATACTTATGGGATGTGTCAAAAGCTGTAATGTCTGGCAAATGTTCTTAAAATGTAGCAGAAAGGAACCCTGCTAGCTTTTCCCATGCAAGAAGAGTTCTTTACAATGTGGAATGGATAACATTTTGAAGATTTGAATCCAAATACTTGTTGCAATCCATGGTCTTAAAAAAATGCTTAAATGCATGAATAATTTTATGCTGAGATTCGATTGTGAAAAAGCGGAGAGCATAAACCTTTATTATAAATTATGCTAGTTTATTTAACTCTGAATTTGGATCACTACCTGCGATGTATAGCCTCAAAACTTTGCCATCGTAAGCCATCTTGCATGGGAAAAGTTTGCAGGGTTCCTTTCTGCTAAATTTTAAGAACATTTGCCAGACATTACAGCTTTTGACACATCCCATAAGTATTTTTGACTCAATTCTTTAACGTCAACTTCTGGTAAAACGCGTTCTATTTTCTTTAAGTTCATGACTGGTAGATCTTACCAATATTGTTAGAATTCTCCAATAGTTCAACTAAAAGAATTTTGTCCAGTAGTCGGTTTATCAAGAGCCCCCGTTAACTTTCTAAGTGGTAATTTATTAAATGAAGAAAACATACCATGGCTTGTAGTGAGGGTTCTAAAGACTTTTCTGGAAGTCTAATAGCATCATTTCCCGTGTTAACTGATTTGCCATCACAACCGATAGTTTTTATGTTCTTTATCAATAAAACTTTTTTTTCTATAAATCGTGAAACTAAAACTACAATTTCTTTTCTTGGGCCATTTACTGGAGCACCATGTCCGAAATATTTAGAGTGTTTCCTCAACCAAAGATATGTTATTCTGCCATCCTAAAGCAGCTACGCTAGCGAAGTTGTACTTCGTTTACCATCACGGGGGCCCCGATAGAACGCGGGCACTGTGTGACGAGGGGCTTAGATTCCGTTTATAGTTTATATTATTTTACTTTTTACTCCACATAAATCACAGATGAATCCCAGTTTCAAGTGTTAATTCAGTTAGATTTCACATTCATAAACAAGTTTCTAACCAAGCCGAATGGCCTTGTAAAATGCTAGTTTTGGTGAAAATTAAGTAAGTTCAGAATAAATGTGGGAGATTTAAATGTTGTTTAATATACTTTTTTCAAACCCAATTTTGTCCTCCGACTTTGCGGTATACATTTTTCAACTTGAGTTATTTTTAACATTTATTCTTAATATTTAAAAAAAAATTTTTAAAAAAATCATATTTTTGAAGAAATTCACAAACTTCAGGCCTCGTGCGGAACACCTAAACAATTTCTGATTAGACTGAAATTTTTTGTGGAATATGTGGGTAGGTAGGGGCAACTTTTCATCAACTTAGTAAATTGAATTTCGAAAAAAAGTTTTTTTCGATACACCTTAATGTGCAATAGGGTGGAGTGAAAAGCAAAAATTTTGGAATTTTATTCTGTAATACATGGCAAAAGCTGTGCATGTGTAAGTATAATACAAATGTAAAATATTATCAAGTTTGAACAACTCCTTCAGGGTCCTACCAGGGCTTGAATTTCTCTAAAACTATGAAAAAAATGTCAATTTTCTAAAATTTTTTGGAAAATACAAATAATTATCAGTTTTGTTCTAATACCATTAAAATGCTTCCTTTTAACACTCTTTTCATGCACCTTAAAAATTATTTATATTTTATGCAGTATTAAGTTCGTACATAAACCGCAAAGTTCTGTGAAATTAACCAAAAATTGACTTTTTTTACCATTCTTTGCACGTAGCAATAATTCTTCTTTTGTAATCCAGATACTATTTTTTTTGCAATGAATGGGCAAAATGCAGCTTTTAGTTGAAAATGCAATTATATTTCGTTACATTAAGAGCCCATAACGCACCACAAGGAAGTAGCTGCATTTCGGGTGTCATTCTGCCTCTCCCATCCACCCAGCCACGTTATTTTCATATTTGCAAAACATTAATCAGGGGTCTGTCCAGGATTTTTCACAGGGTCCGTTTTTTGTGAAAAACTAAATAATTTTGTGAAAATCAAACAATTTTGAAAAAAAAAAAAAACAATTGCAAAAAAAAAATTTTTTTTTTAATTAAAAAAAATAAAAACCAATTTCATTTATTTTCCTTGAAAAAAAGCACATTAAATATCAAAAATGCGAAAAGTCCGATTCCTGTAGTGGATGCAAAGAGATTGCAGTTTTCAAAGTGATCATTCAAGTGACATCAAAAGCATAAAAACGGAACATAAAATAATTTTTTTTGGTGAATTTTCTTCACAATTGCATTTCAAAGGTCTATAGTAAACGTATTATTAATGTCTGTTTCCACAATTAATGCAAAACTAAAATGGAGCGATCGTTTAACATTTAGACTAATAAAATAAGTTAATTTTGCTTTAAAAATTTTAAAATAATGATCTGAGCAAAAAATAACGCGAATTTTCATTTATTTGATCCTAATAAAGAGTAATTAGCTTGAAAAGTAAGTAAAATTCGATTTTCATATCGGATGCAGAGATCGCTTTTTTCAAAATGAAAGCATCATAAATATAAAAACGATGTTTAATAATTTATTAAAGTCAAAAATTTTAGAGCTGCATTTCATCAAGTTTATATGATGAATGTCATTAATAATCACCGACATATTCGCCAAAAATTCGGAGGAAAAAATACGGTAGGGAAACAATATTAGAAGACGCAAAAATACAATAATTCCTGAATATAACTAAAACACCACCCTTGTAAGCATTAAAAAATAAATAAATAAATGAAATTTAAAAAAAAAAAAAACAGATAATTTTCTGCCAAAATAAGGTCAAAACATCGCACCAAAGACGTCAGATGGAGATAATTTTAATTTTAAATACTAGCTGATCGCTCTACCCAGAAGCAATCCCATTTTTTCTCCAACCCTAGCTATCTGTTTGCAGTTCTAAGTTCATTCCGCTGATAATTGCTATTATTATTATTTTCTTTATGTTTAAGTTCATAGCAGGGAAAAAAATCCTTACTCTGCACTTCCAGAGAAATCTATAACAGCAACATCACAGCAAGCCACTTTGATTTGCATATGATAAAACAAACAAGCAGAACCATTAAAGCAAAACTACCTTTTTTAAGTTGTTAATTTCTTTAAAAGAAACCAACAAAAAGTGCTACATTTTACACTAAAGATTTTTTGCTTGCCCGAGCATCGCAGGACCAGGCAAGAAGTGCCGACTTTTTTTTTTTCGCAAAGTTGGCGGATAAACGATTCCCTTCAACTTGAGAAAAGGCCCAAAAGTTATGGGCTTTTACACAGAAATATGCTATGCATTATTTTGATTTCAGATTAGCTTTTTGAATGAATCATGTGTGAAATGCACGTTTATTTGATTAGCATTTTGTGAAGGGTCCGTTTTGCTTGATCGTATTTTTGTGAAGGGTCCGTTTTGCTCGATAGTATTTTTGTGAAAGGTCCGTTTTGCTTGATCGTATTTTTGTGAAGGGTCCGTTAACGGACCCGAATTTCCTCTGGCCAGACCCCTGTTAATATAGATGCAGTTACTGTCTGATGTTAAGCAGGTTTCTCCTTTTAAATCTAAGTTTGTAGTTAGACTCATGATTCAGTTTTGGCATTGATGGTTGTAAGCAACCCCCACCCTCCCATAAAAGTTTTCATTTATATTCAAATCTTGTCTCTTCCTTCAATAGCAATCTACCGTCTCACTAACCAGTTTTAAAATCTTAAAACAGTCCGAGTGTAGAAGAGGTACACTTATTGAATCACTGATAAAGTACAACTTGTTTTTGGAAAGTTAACTTATTAACATTGCAAGAGCTCGGTGAAAGACATCGAAGCTTTAAAAACGGATTTAAAACGAGTAAAAGTACTTGATGGACATTGTCAATGTAATACAGAAAGAAAAAAGTGACCCTGATCTCACTATCGAAAATCGGAGACCTTTCAGTCCTTAGCTTTCATTAATTCGAGCTAAATAGAGTTATGAAGCTGTTGATTTTCAAGCTGAATTTCTAATGAGATAAAGATACTCGTCAATTATATCATTAAAAATATGCTTCTGTATAGTTCAATAAATTAGAAATTTTAAAAAAGAAAGAAAATTTCCGTGAAACATGGAGCTGTAATCATATTAAAAATTACACATTCTATTAAAGTTTGAAATTATAAGAATAAATTGACTGGTCAACGCGTGTTTACTTTCTTCCCATTAATGATGTCAATATTTTACTTGATAATATTTTACATGTGTATTTTACTTACACATGCACAACTTTTACCAGGTATTACAGAATAAAATTCCAAAATTTTTGTTTTTCGATCCACCCTAATGTGCAAGTCTTCAATTATAAAGTATTTTTATTTGATTGCATTGATTGGCATGATGAATAATGCTTTCAAATGAGGCAAAATGTATGCATGGAGCATGGGTTGAAAAACATGGTTTTAAAGTGGTGTCTACAGCTTGCAAAGCTTTCTCAAATAGCTGCTTACATCATTATCCTAATATTGAGAAACTGGTTATTAAGAAAGTTGCAAAAAATGTGTTAATAAAATAAGAATTAATTAAGTAGTGAAAATAACAGTTGTTAGTAATTTTCTTTTTTTTTTTCATGTTTTACAATGCTATCTAGAAAAACTTTCAACATGATTAGAGATTAAAAAATACTAAAGGCTTAAGCTCCTGCTCTTTTTTTTTTTTTTTTTTTTTTGTCGCCAGACAAATAATTTATCGAAAAATTTAATATTTACTTCTAAAGACATCTTGTTTTGAAGGAACTAGTTCAAAAGGATTTGTCAAACCTTCAAATGACTATACTTCTTTAGACTTAGGTTGAGCACCACTGTTTTTAAATAAATTATTGTGATATGGATTACAGACTGAAAAGTACGAGAGGACAAAACCTTTGTAGAGCTAAAAGTTTTTTTTTCGTATTAAAGCATCTATTAGCTCATAAATATACATAACTTTTTTCAACTTAAAAATGGTGAGTGGATATTTTCTAGACAACTACACCCCCCCCCCCCCACCACACACACTTGTTTTCTTTGTTCTCACTGAGAATGCTTAGATTTCAGCACAGGATCCCAATGCAGTAAAAAGGTAAAGTTGAAAGAATATTTTTTTCATTCTTGCTTGCAATTTCAAATCATTAAATTACTAGCAGTAGTGAAAAATAAGGACTTAAAAATAATTTTAAGGACCTTGAATCAAAAATAAGCACTTTTAAGGGCCCTTATTTTTCAAAATGAAAAATAAGGAGTTTCTAAGGACTTTTAAGGACCGTGGGAACCCTGGAAAGGTATTTTAAGTTCGCCAAAAAAGCTCCTGTCAATTTTCTAATTTTTTTAGGAATGCCACGAAATTTTAGTACAATTTTAGGAGGTCAGAAATATTTTAGGAAATTTAGGAATTTTAGGGGGAATGCGAGCCCTGGGTACCATACCACTGACTTTAAGCACTAAACCCTTTCTTTGATTTAAGAAAAACAAAAAAAAAAGGGTCCCCACGCAGTTTATTACTACTAAAATATTATGACAAGCATTTATTAATAAATTTATAATTCTTGAAATTACTAATGTTAAACCTAGTTTTTTCTTAAAATTATTTAAAAAAACATCAATTAAGAGTCCCCCCTCTCCCCATCTAAAATTAATTAGTTTTAGTTTTGAAAATAAGAATGGGGGGGGGGGGGGATCTTCACTTATCTCGGACACTTCTCTTATCTCAGAAACACACCTATCATTGAGATATGCCTTATAAAAAACATGCAAATGACATGACTACATATTGAAGCAGGCTACTTAATGAGAAAAGATGATTATTTCCATTAATAAACAAGTGCAAATGGTTTTAATTTTTTAATGGTATAAATTTAAGTTTTTGAAACTTTCACCCCTAAATATTCCTGAATTTATAGGAAAGCCCATTTGCAACAGTTCTTCTATTTCGTAAAAGGCAAGTGATAAAAGTTCATAGCTGAAACCATTGTCCAAAGCTTCTTAAATATACACATTAAATATTACACAATTCGGTTGATGATATTATTAATTGATATTGTTAATAATATTAATTATTAATTGATTGACATTGATTAAATACAATTCAGAACTTTAACTTAACGAACATATTTTTATTTGAATGAATACATGCATTATATATCAATACCCGCATAAGAAATAAAATTTTAACATACAAAAACCCAGAAAAACCCGCAAAAACCCACAAAAACCCAGGTGGGTTGGGTTTTTGTAGAAAAACCCGGGTTTTTGCCAATCCTGGTTCAAAACATTCTTCAAGACAGGCAGGGACAGATTTAAGGCAGAGCATTCAGGGCCAGAGCCTGGGCCTACAATGAATGAGGGCACTAAATTTCTGTCATTTGATTTTTTTCCTTTTTAAGGGGTCCCGTGTTTAGGGCCTCCAACTAAAGGGTTTTAAAGGATTTTTTCAATTGCTGACAAAAAAAAAAAAAAAAAGCATACTTTATGAAAATAAATTCTCAACTTATGTCTCTCGCTCTCTCTCATATAAATACAATCAGCATTTAAAGAGAAAAAGGGGGCTTTAATTTTTTTGTGCGGGTGAGGGGCACCATCAGTATCCCGGGGCATGTGAGTAATTTGGTCCCGAAAGACAGGGGCAACTCATTTTCATTATTTACTAAAAACTATGTATCTCGATTTACACATGTACACACCCATTGGTTGCAGTTAAATGAATCAAACATAAATTCATAAAATAGTAACTCATTTAGTAATAGTAAACCTTGTAGATAAAATGATGGGTGCAAAAAATTGAGACATTATATAAAATTAGGTACAGGAGCAGTGGAATGATTGGGGGAGCGGAACACCTATCTATGGTAAAACTTTGAATTGTGGACAATTGCAAACATATAGGATTCTTGATTTCTTCAACGGGCAATCATAAGCACAGCAAGAATCATATAAGTAAAAACCAGGAAAAAAAAAAAAAAAAAAACATTTTTTTTCTGTAGACTGAATAACCTTCCAATTTCTGTTGTGAAACATTTAAAATCGTAATTGTTTTCATTGTACACAAGAAACGTTTACTTTTCGTTACCAGCTGAAAGTTAGTTGTAGTAACTGAAAGTTTTGACATTTTCCCTCAATTTATGAACAAACGATCACACATACCTTCCGCTTATAAAACAAAAACAGATTTTCTTCCCTCTTATATTTTAAAAAGAAACAGATTAACAAAACTTAAAAAAAAATCTCGTGATACAGGTGACGTAAGGTCTTTAATGATTTGGAGTAGATTGAAATATATTTAAAAAAAAGTCAATTGAACGTGGTGGACACATCTTAAATATCAAAGAACAGAAAAAAAGCGTCTTACGTAATTTCTTTTATTCTTTACCAATTACATGTACATTATAAACATGTTTATCTCTGTACCAACTCAGATTTATTTATGAAACTGAGTGTCTATTGAGCACACATATCAGTACGAAATATTAAAGGGCTGAAAATGACGTAGGGCAAATGTTTTTGTGAACAGCCAATCACTGATCGCAGTTCACTAAACCATTCGATTAATAAATTTCACTTATTAATGCAATTCTACCCCAAGAGCAGCCGTGTTGAGCTCGCATTTGGACAAACAATTTCAACAGTTCAATGATCAGCACATATTAGCTGAAAAATCAAAAATATATAACTATTTGCGATTGAGCGAATCAGAACATTTTAATTTCCAAGCAGTGGCACTAGCAAGGAACACCAATAGCAGCAGCGTACTTGTCGGGTCAATAGCCAGCTGTTCTGGAATTACGATGTTGCTGGATTTGCAGCTTTACACGGAGAGATAATATTGGCCCTTTTTTGTAATATAAGAGAAAAATTCAAACTCTGTCTTTCAGAAAATCTGAATTTCAATTTGCTTTTTGAACTTTCCGAGGGCATTTCTTCTACATTAATTTTATCAGAACTATTTTTTAGTCCTCTCTGCTAAAGTATGGGGGGAGACGATTTCGTATTGAATTACTACTTTTACTTTTTAACCCTTGTTTTAACATAATTGCCAAACCTATAATGGCTCTTTATAAAAAAACCCCAACCAACTTCTCATTTCTAATTTTCCAGGGGGGAGGCAGCAAAGGGTTTACTCAATGTCAACTATGCCAAAAATCAGCAAAAAAAAAAAAACTTGCATGTGAATACATTGGTTTCTCAAAGTCCGGGGAAATGGGGGCAATTGACTCTTGATTTTAACTTCCTTACCCCTCTGTCTAGAAGTTAAAATTATGGCCACACAAGTCTTTTCCAGTATAACTAATTTATTGTTAACATAAAAAGAAAAATCTTAATTAAAATTGAATCATAGCCATTTGTAAGCAAAATACGAGATTCCAATTGTTTTTATTTTATCAGCATCCTTAGTTATAAAAGTTGCAAATCTTAAATTTCCTATTTGTGATCAAAAATTTGTCGAAATAATAAAATAGCAAGCAATGAAAGTCCATTTGGAAGATTAGTGTTGCTATCATATGTTTTCTATTCAAAAAGTGAAAACTATCCTTTGTAATAATTTCATTTAATCAATGGTAATTGTGAGCAATTAAAATTGTGTTTGTATATATATTACTGAGAAAGTCTGATTTTTAGTAAATGTAGACATGACAGAAGATAAATGTTCACATACAAACGACATCCATGAAATGAATATTTCTGGTGTAAGACGACTCCAGTTTCAGTCTTTGATGATATCATGCTATATAACAAGTTATAACAGTGGAGTGCTGTAATAACTTGTACTTCTCATTGTCAAGGTATTCAGTTTAGGAAACAATATGTTAAGACAATACAGAAAATTTTCAAAATAGGATAATTTTCATTCAGAAGCTTACATCTTTAAAATTGGTTAAGTTGATTTTAAAAACCCTGAAACCAGGGCTATTTGATTTAATTTGGTAGTCAATGAACAAAACTTCGCCACATATTAAGAATTGTTGCCATATGTTTTAAAAAAAAGTTGTAAAAACTGCTTTCACAATGCTCGATAATTCTTTACTCATCAGATGCAGAAATTTAAGCAATTTTTATGAAAATCAATTAATCAATAAAAAACTACCAAGATCTGGAAAAATAACTTTATTACTGTAACACAATTTTTCACCGGTAATCAGCATACAGTATACAAACATCAATAGTTGAAAATAACCAAAAGTGATATTGTGTCAAGTTCAATTCATACTTTGTGTTCAATTTACTTTTTAAACACCTGATAAATCCTATATGAATGCAACTTAATATTTAAGTTTAAGAAAAACATGAACATGGTACAAATTAATAAAACTTTAGAAATATACGAATTTGAATAAGTTAAATAAAAGGCAAAATAAAGTGGATGTCAAAACTCATTCATTTTGCTATTTAATGTACACTATAATATATTTAAAAAGATCAAATTTATATAAGGTTCTATGACAAAACAATTTTTAAAGTGAAATAAACTTTTTAAAAAAATTCACAAAAAAAGAAAAATAGTTAATTATGTATGAAGCTAAATTAACGCATAAGTCAACTTCATTATATTCAAACATGCTTATATATAATAAATAATTTTTCAAAGTTGAGACACTGAATACAAAAATCATGGAAAAATGATCACATTCATGTTTCAAATAGAATTAGATTCCAAGAAAGAATAATTGTGTTTAAGTAAATTATGTGCACAACAAAATAAAATAAATATTACTTATTACAAAAATGCATTACATGAAGCATACTTGAGCAACTTGACTGCTTAAAAGTTCCAATTCATTAACAATCTTGCAACCATCAAGAATATGAAATAAAAGTCTGATAAATAGAAGATTATACAAAATAAGCTTTCTAATATAATTACCAAATGCGATACTGTACTCTCAAATCATTTTTACAACACTCAATACAATTTGAAATATTTTCCCAAAATTCTTGCTCAGTAACGTATTTTTCAGAATTTCATATATTGAACTCCATCTCCTTTAACTTAAACAATAAGCGCCATCTTTCCATGGTCAAACTTTACTCGTTAGATTATTTAAATGTGTGGTATTACAAATTGATTTAGCTTTTAATGAAAGGAAATTAGTTCAGCTGCAGTTTGCAATCTATTTGCACAATCTAACATTTC